>JBBPLV010000835.1:0-13752 GCA_038089975.1 Boletellus ananiceps | reverse complement strand
CCACCGGCTTCCAACATCCCATTGAACAACCGTACCACTTCTTCGGGCTTCTCTTGCCTCGCGTACGCCAGCATTAAAGGACTATAGATGTTCCCAAGAGCAGACGAACGAGATTCGGAACCGACCCAGGTAGGGTCATCTGCGTCCGCATCCATGATCTCCCCCAGGAACGACTCGGCAATTCGCAGGCTTCCTTCGGTCTGATCGTTTGCGTATGCCTGAATGACCTGCCTGTAGGTGACGGAGCTGGGCTTGATCCCACGACATTGCATATTCTCATAACAGGCCCTCGCTCGAGCAATGGATCGCTGTCGTACATGCCCAGCCATGATGATAGTGAGCACACACGCGTCGAGATGGTAAGAGGGTTCCCAATACGTTGCCTTGCCCTCCATTTCTGCGAACAGCTCCTCGGCAACGTTCATCTTCCCAGCGTCACAGGCAGATTGGATGACCAAGGCGTACGTGTACCTGTCAGGACGCACACCGACCCGCGTGAGTTTGCGAAAGATGTTGAGCACGACACGGAAGGGTGTGCCGATGAGAACGTAAGCCTTGAAAAGGACGTTGTAGGCTTCGATGGGCAGATCACAACGAAAGTGTAAAGACTGTCGAAGGTAATCAAAGAGGCGGATAACACCCTCCCAAGACCCCGCTTCCACGTGTGCGTTCATGAGAGAAGAAATCATGATGCGATCAGGGATGATACCCTCGCGCAGGGCCCGCAAGTAAACCGCCTCTGCTGCCACAGCGTCTTTCCTGCGGGCGAGAAGGGTAACGACGCTCGTGTAATGGACGCGATCAGGCTTTACCTCAGCAGCGCGCATTTGATCGAGCGTGGCGACCACTGCATCCAGATCTCCGTGCCTTGCAAAACTCTGAAGAATGATGCTGTACACGTGACCATCAGGATGACAGCCAACTTCCAGCATTTTCTCCAGCCAGAGATTGATACCATCGAAATCGGCCACCTCTGCATGGGCAAGGATGACGGTAGAGTAGTGTATGAGCTCCGGTCGTTCGCCAGTAAAGCTGCCTGCCGAGTTTACCGGGAAAAACTTGTGAAAGAGTTCGACCACTGTATCCACCCTGCGTGCTACCGCATATGCGTGCATCAACATATATCGTGCAACCGGCATACACCAATTGTTGTCTTTGTGCTTGCGGAAGAACTGTTCTGTACGATCCACGTCGCCACTACGCGCATAAAGATGGAGTCCAGTCGAGTAGTATAGTCGGGGGTTGGTCGAGGGATCCATCACTTTGAATATTTCGTGCGCTAAAACGAACGATTTGTGCCGTGCGAGGCGTTGGGTCAATTTGATCAGGAGATTGAAGCCGACGGGCAGTTGCTGCCTGCACACCTCCAGTACTAACGCGTGCGCCTTGTAAAGTAGTCCCTTGGCACAGTATGCTTCCAAAAGCAAATTGGCCATGCGTGATCGTTCGTGTTCGTCATTTTTTGAGCGCGATTGCAGCAGACTGGCACCATCCGAAACATCTGCGAGTGAACCGTGCATTGCCTTACGAAACGACGCAGCGTGCGGGAGGGGAACGATCCCAGCCTGACTGAGAGTGTCCAGAAACTTCCACTCCCGAACCAGCAGATCGAGCGCGTGCGAGGCTCCGTGCTGGCAACGCAAAAGAACCAGAATATTTCGGTAGACACACAAGAGTGTGGCCCTGTTGGCATAGCTGGGCGTGGTGTCTCGAACTTCGCGAGCCAACTGCGATGCTTGCGTCATATCACCCAGCCAAGCATGCACCTGGGCAGTGAGACACTTGAGAGAGAACATTTGTGGAGAATCGATCTGCAGGCTTGATTTTAAATCCCGAAGAATAGGTTCAAGGCGGGTTCCCCAGGTATGCAACAACGACAGGTCCGGCAGAGCATCGTGCCAGAGATCAAATGCATCAAAAACGCGCTGGATAAACTGGAATTGCTCGTTCGGCGTCAAGGTGGAGTCAGCCGGGCATTCCGCGTAGAGCTGCCAAGCATGTTCTGGGTCAAACGGGGTGCGTGCAATCAAAAGGGAGCGGAGCCTGTCGGCAGGTGCGTCGGGTTCGTGCGGGAGACGGACGGTTTGGGGCAAATCAGGCAAGCGCGTCTGAGACGAGAGGACACGCGGAGCAGACGAAGAATGGCGGCGTGCACACCGTTGCGGGGGGTGGGAAAGGGGCTGTGACCGACGGGGAATGACCTGGTTCGTCATGAACAGGCGATTTCGGACTGGAAGCGGGGAGGTCAGTCTTGAATGGGGGCGGACATGAAGCAAACGGAGTACTTGGACACCACGGAGAATGGCGGGCCACGCAAACGGAGGTGGACATAGCAAGGCGGCATTGGCTGCACTCGATGGAAGGGGGCTCCACAGCTCTTTCCTTCCCCTTGGGCTGGCGGGGCGGAGGGGAAAAGAAGAAGTCTGCGGGAAATGGACGTCTTGATGGCCGTGCCATGGCGTTGAGAGGCAATTTGAGGAGGGACGGTCTTGCGATGATGGCTGCTGCCAACGGCTCGACCATGTGCACCCCGCTGGAACGCTCCTTAACGCGCAGACATGAGCACGGAACGCAGACCTACCGAATTGCGTGCTCGCAAACGACGTCGACCCGCCTTGGAAGGTGGCGGTTGGCTATTATGTAATTACACATAGCAACGTAAATAAATAAATAAACACTGCGGTCCGTATCCGAGATCACATGTGTCCGGCGTGCCGACAAGATGCCGAGCCGATAACAACTCGTCCGGATGCCCGGCTCGTATCTGCTTCCAAATGGATGCCCACCCGCAATGATGAGTCTGCCGTGCTTTGCCCATCCTCGCCCGAGATGTCGGAGCCTCGCGCGCCCTCTGGGACCCCCCCATCTCATGAAATCGTCGTCGTTCCCCCGCCTGGCCACGTCCAGAGGCAGCCCTTGCTGGATCAGTGCATCAGCGTCAGGATCGACGTTTTCGTACACGAGCAGCGGTTCCCATTGGACGTGGAGGTCGACGAGTACGTCGCTTTCTTTCCGATCGCACCCAATCATTGTCGATTCCAACTCTCATTGGCCCCCTTACGGGCACAGTCAAGATCCGACTGCGACCCATTTCTTACTCCGACTGCGACCTTGCTTGATACCCATCGGGACAATCCGAGCCCACAGGGTGGCAGAGGAAAACTATTACAAGCTCAGCCGCCTTGCTGTCCTCAAGCCATATCGGCATTATCGTTTCGGGCGCGATCTCGTCCATGCTCTGCACCAGTGGGTGCGAGACGATATGAAGCGGACGGGAGCATTGCAACCTGGCCGGGTCGTCTGTCATTCGCAGTTGCCCGTTAAGGGGTTCTATTCCACGTATGTACGTCCGACCTTCTCCATACCATCTCCATATGGATTGAATTTCCCTTCCCCTTCCAGCCATGGCTATCAACCCGAGGTGATCTTCCCACTCGCTCTTGATTATCGATACGGGCTCAGTCTCCACAAACAATAGGGGGATGAATTTGATGAAGACGGCGCGCCGCATCAAAGGATGGTCGCCCATCTGTCACCGTAGCAATATCATCAGTGTACTGTAACAAGTTCGCGTACGTTCTCGCCAATCAAGTCACGAGGTATATGAACAAGTAAACTAGTGAGTGTTCTAACAATACAGTAACCAACCACGAGAGAAATCGTCGGTATAAAGTCCGGTGTCGTGAACGAATGGACCGGCGGGCATAAGATCATTAGTGGCCGAGCAAAAAAACCAAAAGAAAGCATGATGCCGTGTGTCGATCGAGAGAGAGAAAAGTCAAGGAAAAAGTGGGATCATATCTTTGTAAATCTGTTCACACCATCCTCTGGGCCCATGCCATCGCTTTCGCTTTCCGAACTGAACGACTCTGATTTGATAGAGCGAAGCGCGCGAAACGGGCTCTCAGACGGGGATCCAGGCAGAATGCTAAAGTTGATGCTTGTTCCAATACCAAGGCCGGTCGTTCCCTCCTCGTAGAGTCTTCGCGCGGCCTCGTACTCGAGCTTCTCCTGCTCTGCCTGAGCCAGGAAAGGCTGCGAGGGGGGGGGATCAGTACGCGACACAGCAACGAGCGGGACATTGACCGACCTTGCGCTCGTCGTCGGTCATCGATCGCCACTTGGCAGCGGCCAACACGCTTTGCTTGGTGGTCTCTTGTTCGTCGCTAAAGATTTCCCTCACCAGCATGGGGTCCGAACGAATGCGCTGCAGGAACATAAAGTATGCGCTCAGCGGCTTCTTGGGAGCGTTTGGGTCCTTGAGGTTGCTCTTCCGAGACCGACCGGCCTTGCGTTGTGCGGTCCGGAAGGCATTCTCGCGCTTGATATCTTCCGGTGTCAGGGTCCGCATGTAGGCAGCGTTCTCGCGCTCGCGTGCCTGTTTGAGGATGAGAGATCGTTGCTTGTATGGCTAATCATGGAAGCCCAGATCGTCAGCAATTCTCACGAAGGCCCGGCGCAGCACATACCTCCTTTTCTTCCGCGGTCAGGTTTGCGTACTCCTGGCCGGCTTCCTTGGCAGCCTGAGCAACGTTGAGTTTTCTCGTGCTCGTTGCCTGGTGGCGCTGGATCCAATCCGTAAAGTAAAGTTGCCAAGCGGAAGGTGCTAATTTGGGCTGCTTCAAGGCAGATTTGAGGGGAGCTAGGTCGGAGATAATGAAGGAGGTAATCAGGATAACGACAGTCACAGAAGGAACGGATATGATCGGGATGCACATACGCGATTCAGACGATTTCGCATCCTTTGGGGGCTCATCTGGCGACAACTTCTTTCTTCGTCGCACGGTGGCGTCCCGGTCATCGCTGACCGAAACCGACTCTGCACGACGGCTGTAGGCGCGTGTGAGCGTGGCAGCGTTTGGGGAAGGGGCGCTCGACGACTGAAACATCAGGCCGAGGGGGTTGGCATCTCTCCTTGGCTGAAATCGCTGGCCCTTGGCTGTGTAGGGGTTCTCGGATAGGGGCGGAGGGGGCCCGGGGAGACGGGCAGAAGGAGAGGAGGTGTAGTGAGAAGAATCCCACAGCTGGGACGCCCACACGGGCGGTCTCAGCGAGGTGTCTGCGGGCGAGATGGAGGCTACACCGAGGCCGGGCGAGCTGAGGTAGCCGTCCGAGATCTCGGTGGGCGACAGCGATCGCGGGAGGGGATGGAGGACGGCGAAATCGGAAGGGGAGAAGGAGGCGTTCTGAGGAAATGCATGGCTGCCGTAGGGAACGAATGCGGGGGGCGATTGTGGGTCTGATTGGGTGCCCCGGATGGGGATGGGGGAGGAAGCAGAGGGATCCAAGGGGGAGACGTGGGCGTCGTTTAGCCACTGGGAGAGATTGGAGTCGTCGAGATCGAGCATGGGCTGTACGTCGTCGAAGCCGCCAAAGGAGTGGGCGTCGTGGAAGGCGCTGCTGGGGGACGCGTCAGAGAGATCAAAGTCAGAGGGGGGACAAGGGGAGGCGGGATTGTCGGAGAGGATGGGGGAGATGGGCTGATTGTAGGCGAGGTCGCGATCCCAGGCGGGCGAGAGGAGGGCGTGATCGTCGAGGTCGAGGGGACCAAAGATCATCTGGTCGGTGTCTGTGGGGGAGATGAGGTCGTAGGAGGGGTCGACGAAGCTGATGAGGGCGGCAGGGTCCTTGTCGGCGACGGGGCGGCGGCGCGGGTAGGGGGGGAGGGGCATCGCGCGAGGGAGGGGCGGAAGGGGAGGGGCGGTCGGGCGATTGGCTTTAATAGCTGTCGGAGCCGGGGGACGAATGGAGAGCGAATCGGGAGGGGTGTCAGCGGGATTCAAGGAGGTGTATGCGTGAAAACGGGGGAGAGGGGTTCGGCAGGATACCCATGGCGGCCCTCGAATCCTGTACCCGGCTGCCAAACGGGTCATCATGTGCCAGGCTGACTCGAGCGTTGCGCGTCTCCGCATCGCAACTCTCACCGCCAAATCAGGGCCCGCAAAGAAACAGCGGCCACACATGGCACGGCGCGCGTCGCTGGGCCGGCCCTCACGCACGCCCGCAACGCGCAACTCGGACCCAGCACAGCGGACCTATTGTGCGGTGGCCCATCGCCACCCGCCACCGGCATATATAGACATAGTGCTCCACACATCTACTCGACCGCATCCGGCACACCCTACCATTCACAGCACCACAATCGATTCCACCGACCGATACCGCGTGCCGTGGTAGACGCTCTTCCCAGCCTGACCATGACGCCACGTCAGTTTCTCTGCGCGATGCGCATCGCTCAGGAGCACCCACCTCCCAGTCCTTCACGTCCCTCATGATCACCCGTTCACGCTCCCGCGCCGCTTCCCGTCTGCGGTACGCGTCCCGGTCGCCCTCGGCCAGGAGCAGCGGAACCAGGTGGATGCGTGACCAAACCTTCTCCCGCTGCAGTTCCCTAGAGGGGAAAATCGATGCGTCAGGGTCCGAGTCTGAGAAAGCGCGCTTTTTCGGGCACCACCCCAATCAGGCCAAAGTAGCTGATAAGACGTCGGCCGGATCCTCCGCCGGAGGTGACACGTTTCGCGACGAGCGCACCATGGGAAGACACGTTTTACAGCCTGCGCAGCCATATGAACTGTTTGTCGTGCCAAACATACCTGCGTTCTAGATTACCCTTTCCGACACGATAGAATCCGTATGCGCACACGGCCCCCACCGCCCCAAGGATGGCTAGTCCACTCGGACCACGAAAGGCAAGGTTACGCTTGTACTTTACGGCCTCGAAACCCCCAGGAGGAGGCATATCCCTGTGGTGGTGGCGCACCGGTCAGCGTGGTGCGATCCATGCAATTTGTCAACCCACTGTCGGTATTGTATCGGCACTGAGGCACCCACCCGCAGTCAGCCCAGCATTGCATTCGCCCCAAACAACGTTGGCACTCACTCGTTAGTCGCGAGGGACGGGCAGATCTCAGTGTGTCGGTGGCAACCTCCAAGGGCACACCGGTCGGAGACTAACCTAGAAGCCTGCCCTAAACCCGCGGGTAGCCACACAACACGCACAAGCGCGATAGACACTTCTGCTCCCAACGCCACTCGTCCGATCCCTGTGGGCTGTACGAGTCAGTTCCTGTGGACCAAACGCCCCTTTGGATGCCGTCACACGTCTTGCGCGTGCCCGGGTTGGTCGCAATAGTCCAGCTCGTCCGTGCGCACGTTTGTCCGCTCGAGTGTCGGCGGGCGGCGTGTGACGCTCGACATCTAATCCTAGTCCTATTGTCGTCTGTACGGTACTACTGTATTGCACGTCGAACGAGACACGGCTCGGCACGCGCAGGCGACGAGATGCGTCGTCTGACACGAGCGGTCGCCCTGACCCGAGACGGGACTCAACGCCAGCCAGCGTTTCGATGAGTCATAAATAGCCGGATGCCAACTCTTCATCCTTTGCCGCCGCCCAAAAGCACTGCCATCATGTCCCACAACCAGTCCCCAGGTCCTTCCGCTCTTCCCGGCACCCAGATGTTCGTCCAACCTCCCCCTCCAGCAAGACAGAAAAACAAGCCGTACGCCACCGGCATCGCTGCTGGCGTCGAAGACGAAAAATACCAGGCAAAATACAAGGAGCTGAAGCGAAAGGTCAAGGAAATCGAGATGGTCCGTTAGATTTTTTCCCCGTCTTCGCTCATCGTCCTTCATTCCGCCCGCAGGACAACGACAAGCTCCAGTTCAAGGTGCTCACGGCTAAAAAGTCCATCCAGCGCATGAAATTGGAAAGAGCGTGAGCATACATCTTTTGACTCGCGTCTGCTCATCATCTTATGGTGACATCAGCGTGCTGTACGAGCGACTGTCTGCCGTGCCTCCTTCGCCGGACCCCCACGGTCATGCATCCCTCCCTCCCATGCATGCCGGCCCCGGTGTGCCCCCACCACATGCACAGCAGGTACCAGGCTCGAGCCAACACCGCGATTCGCGAAGCGTGGACGTCAGCGACACCAACACACCGGACTATGTCCACCCGTCTGGCAACATCCGCGTGGTGTCTGGGCCAGACGGGCGCCAGGTGCAGGTATCCGACGGACCTACCGCGCCAGGGGTGCCGCCGTCCCACGCAGCATCTGCTGTGCACATGTCGCGGCGTGGTTCTGCCTCCGGCCACGACACCCACCAGCTTCCACCGCTTTCGCAGCTGACCCCTGTACAACACCTCGAACATCCGCGGAGTCATGCGCAACCGCAGCCTCACGCATCCCATCTTCACTCGCACAGCAACGGATCTGATGCCCGCTCGCGCCCCCACTCGTCGTCGCACTCTCGGGGACAGGGGTATGGACAGGGAGGGATTCCTCACTCACAACATCCGGCGGAATCCGTCTCTTCTGGGCAGGGAATGCAGAGCCCTCCTCCTGGCCATGAGCGAGAACGTTCGAGAAGATACGATGGCCACGAACGAAGCGGGGATGGCTATCCGCACGGGCGACACCCGATGACGCACACGTCACCGCATTCGACCATTGTATCTCCCACGGGTGCTCGCGGATCAGCCCCACGGGTGCATCATCACCAACGTGCCGGGCCTGGTGCAAGCGTGCATCACCCAGACTTTGAACACGAGCGTGACCTGGAGAGGGAGCGCGGCTGGACATGGCAACGTGAGCATGATTACGATCGCGAAGGGGCACGTGACTACGCGCCCGCGTCAGTCCGAAACTCGCCGCCTCTGCATCCGAGGTCGAGGGACTACCAAGAACATGCATATCGACTGCGGGAGGAAGCCATGTATTTCCGCGAGTCGGCTGGTGCGGGGGTGTACGGTCGGTCGTCTCGATCTGACACGCCTGGCTCTGGCTCTGGCTCTGCTGAGACGCAGCCACGCTCCGATGCGCATGCGCAGTACTATGAGCGGGAGCGGCAGAGACCCTATGCACCGCGGGGACTAAATCCGGGGGCGGGATCGGCCGAGGAGATTGATTTTGTCCACGAAGACGGCGGGTCACACCATCGGGAACGTGACCGTGGTGGGTCATATATGGGAGCTGAGCAGTACCGCTCTGTGCTGGAACCCACACGAAAGCGCTCCCACAACGAGGTGGACATGAACGAGGAGGAGGAGGTCGTGTCCCCCGCAGGAGAGGGCACGGGCGGGGGCGAGGCGAGGTACGGAGGCGGTCACGACAGAGGGACGAAGCGACCGCACCCGGACGGGATGACGTCGTCCGGCGCGGGGTACGGCGAGCGAGAGGAGTCGGGCGATTAGGGGAGCAGGATTGCCTAATAGAATTTCTTGTGCCGGGGTGCTTGTGTTGTCGACCCAGTGGATCAATATGAAGCTGTAGATCTTGCCATGTGCGCTCGGGATCGCAGATCTCTAAAATTGGCTAGTGCGCGACATTAGGGGCAATCCGCCCGACGGACAAAGTAATTTGAAAGAACTCGACAGTCACTCCTGTCTCCCAAGAAAGAAGTATGACGTATGCGCAGCGTGTCCCCGTCCGGCCACGGCCGTCGTCGAGCGCGCCGCCGAGTCTGTGCAATGGCGCCGACAGGCTTGTGATTTGCCAACATCGCCGTGCTGAATAAATTCTGACGAAATGCTGAGCACCGACTGCACTATATCCCGATCGGCGTGCAAACGGGGCACGTTCGTCGGTTGCTGCCGATCGTGACCTCCGACGGGATCATCGCCCTCATTCGTGCTATTGTCTTGGATAGCAAACGAAGGATAATTACATGACCCGGCGGGACAGCTCGACGCCATCAAACCCCTCCCTCACCGATACACATGGTCCGCTGCAACACAGTCAGCGGGCATGCTGCGGGGCAGGGCGAGCGACCCACAATAAAGATTAGCTGCGATCTCGGCCTCGGCCCTGTCGCCATTGGCCAGCAACTTCTCCTTGTTGTACAGCAGTTCTTCGCGGGTCTCCGTCGAAAACTCCTGATTTTGTGCTGCGACAAGACCTGTGAGCGGCACACGAAGAACATGACACACAAGTACCCACTCTCGACGATGGCGTCCACCGGACAGGCCTCCTGGCAGAAACCACAATAAATGCACTTTGTCATGTCGATATCTCACGACGACAACGTCAATGACGCCCTCGGCGTGGATCCAATACAACCTTACCATATTTGGTTGTCCGACGCGACCCATCCTGACGCGCCTCGCTCTCAATCGTGATGGCCTGAGCAGGGCAAATCGCCTCGCAGAGCTTGCACGCTGCACCCAACGTCAGGCGACCATGCTGGGCATCTGAAATGACATACCGATGCAGCGCTCTTCGCCGCTCGGGTATCTCCGCAAAGCATGCTCGCCACGGAAGCGCGGGGACAGCGGACCCTTCTCGTACGGGTACATGATGGTGTATGGCGGCCTGAAAAAGTTCTCCATGACAATCCACATTCCTGTCAAGCGTGAGTGACACCGTTCACACATCCCTCCGTGCCTCAACCCACCTCGGAGAATTTCGGTAAAGAAGAAAAGGTGGACCGCCTTGTCGATAGCACTGGGACCATCCTTGTACGAATCCGTGTGTTTGTCCGGCTCGTCTTGGGCAGTCAATGTACCTGTAGCAGCGGGTGACCGGATTCTGACCGGACCTTCGAGGCCCCCATGTCTGTCGAGAGGTTCAGCACGTGTGCAACGAGTGGAAGAGATGTTCCGGAAAGTGATTGACGCAGGTCGGAGCGCAACAGAGCGCTGCGGGGATAGCAAACAATGCGAGAGCCCAACACCAAGACGTAGACGGGCAAGAGACATCTCCAGTCACCTTGGACGACGACGCGGAGCAACAGTCGAGTGTGACACCAAGTCACGTCGAGTGACGCATATTTCCCAGCCAATCATCTTTCGTCCATCTCGTCATTGGCGCACCATGTCCACCCCAAAGGCAAAGACAAAGGTGCAACAGTTGTCCGACCAGGGTGCGCTCACCGTGCGGCCTTTCTTCCATCGTCTCATCATGACACACTAGACAGAGATACAGCAAACGTATTCCCGCTTCCAAAATGACCTGCAAACCTTGGCTGGCAAGATCGGCGAACTTGAACAAGAAGCTGAGGAGCATACGTGCGTATCTTGGTTCCCATGACACAACCATGGCCAAGCTCTGAACAGATTGGTCCTGTCGACGTTGCACGAAGCTCTGGCGGAGGAGCCCGATCGGAAATGTTTTCGTTTGATAGGCGGCGTGCTCGTTGAGCGCACCGTCAAGGATGTCGTCCCCGCACTGCAAACGAACCGCGATGGAGTGAGCCTGCCCTATTCCGCTTGTTCGCGCCATCTCATACGTGTTGCTCAGATTAAAAAGGTGATCGTCTCACTTACGGAGCAGATCAAGTCCAAAGAACAAGAGTTTGAGAATTTCAAACGTGAACATAACATCCGTATCATCCATAAACCATGACCTCTTCTCCATTTACTTTGATTAATTCGATCAGACGCTATCCATGCGGTGGAGTCTCCTGCCTGACCATCCCTGACATCTATCGATCCAGGAACGCACTGTCTGTCTCTGTGCTTGCCGTGACCATGCGTGCCCTGTTTTGGCACAGAAAAAACGTGCACGCCGGTTGTACAGGACCATCGGCCTGAGATCAACAAGGGAGATGAATGACCGCCTATCACCTGTATGCAGGGACGATGACCGAGGTGTGTCGTCCTCGTGGCCGGGTGGCCATAAAGTAGAGCGCCTTTTGATCTGCAAGCCACGCCACTTGTGCCTGTGATGTCAAGCCCCTTTTTGGTAGGCTGTGTATAGTTCACCACGGAACTCGTGCGCGTTCGGCTCATGTTGTTTCAAACTGGGGTGTGTCATGCATAGCATGACTGGAATCCAAGTCAGATGCTGTCGGGATTCGTGCGGTCCCGCCGCAACGAGCGACACACCTCGGACACGGTCGGGGTCAAGCACCATGGTCCAAGCGCCGCACTTGACATCATTTTTTGATCCTTGTATCAAGTATGTCCTCGACCAAATGCGTGCAGTCTATCGGCCACTGCGCTCTTGTCCGTGCCAAGGGCTACGAGAATGATCTCGCGGCACACTCGATCCAATGCTAAGTAGGGTGTCTTTCTCGAGTGCAACCTCGTTCGTTCGGGAAGCAATGCCCTTCTCCCGACCGATCGGTAGTCCTAGCTGCACAGCCCAAGCACAGGTGAGCGGTTGCCGCTGTAGGCATTCAAATGTACAAGCAGCTTGGACCATACTGCCACGGGAACGATTAATTCACTGCCAGTGGGAATGTTCACGGATGGTCAGTATGCACTTTCCTACCTACTACACAGCCTATCGCTCGCTGCGTCAGGTATTGAAACATGCCGGGCATGTCTTGACACCCTCGGGATTCCAACGGTCGGCACCCGTCTCTCAGCCGATCTCCTCGGCACTTCAAACTGGGGCCTTGGTTTGTCATTTTACAGTCCTTGAACACGTAAAGTGGCCCGGACACGTTACTAATCTGCTATTTCATTGCGGATTCGTTGCTTTTGGACTAGGCATATGTGCTGGGCCAATTCTTCATAGTCGACCACTGCCAGTGTGCCCAGCTGTATCACCTATGTACATTTACCAAAAAGACAACTTTGATTGCGTCGCACGAATCTCACCCACGCGAACTCTTTGCCAATGTCCCATGAGCGTTCGTCGGCACTGGGGAATGCCAGACACGGCCCCAGTACGCAACACGTCACTCTGCAGACCTTGCCAGTCGAACTGTTGGCAGAGATCTTTTCCGAGCTTGACCTGGACTCTCTCGTCGTAGTCTCTTGTCTCTCCCGCAAGCTTCGGGCTGTCACAGCCGATGATTCCTTGAATCCATGGAGGCGTCCCATACAGTGCAATCTTCAACGATGCGTTTACGAAAAGTCGTTGCTCCACCTCAGCGTCCGTTCGACCGTACCGCGACACAACTGGATCGATATTCTCACTTTTGCATCACCGAACTTTCTGTTGTTTGATAGCACTTTACCCAATCTAAGGTCGTCCGAATGGGAAGAATGCTTTCGTAGAAGATTCCTACCTGGTTGGACCAAGTGGAGAAGGGATTCTTCGTGGAGAGAAACTTTCATGAAGTTGGCGCTCATTCAACGGATCGTGTTATTCCCTCTTATAAATGTCTCCTCAGGGTGCTTTATCGTGTATGGCACAGAAGCCGGTCTTCCTGCACTTCTGATGAATCCTGGACCAAGTAATTGTTCCATCGTTCGATCCACGCTTCGGCTACTGACTTGCGACTGACACCCCAGATACGTCGTTCTCAATCGTAACGGAACATTGAACGAGCTGGAGGCTGCCTCTCGAAGCTTTAATCCTCTTGCAATATTCAATGAAATGAAGTCAGCATAGTATCATTCACTTCTCGGTGTCTGGCCCTGACTTACGCTACGTAGACTTCAGAACAACCTTGCTCGTTTTCCAACTCAAATTAGGGTCAGCCGGCGCTCTCGTCATTCTTCGCGAGCTATGTAACCGGAGGTCTCAGGTCGTCCTTCAATTAATGGATGTCCGCATCCTTGCTCTAGGTGTATTAGATCGTCCCAGAACATCTCTGATGGTAAACCGCAATGCTCGTGCATTCTTGTGTCCGCCCGGGCTCGGACCGCCAGGTGCTAGCGTCGGTGGGGATAGCTCCATCAGCAATCCGAACATATCCGACTATAAACAATTTGGTACTGTTCCCCCTGTGTTTTTATGACACAGTTTCGTCCCAGTTTGTTCGTAGACTGAACCATTACGTGCAATAGGATCAATGAGTTTTAATACTTCCTACCGTCGCCTCTTACACCCTGTGCCCTCGCACACTCACAACAAC
>JBBPLV010000834.1:0-13765 GCA_038089975.1 Boletellus ananiceps | reverse complement strand
CATTCCTGGGCGCCGCAAGGCTTCGTTTGTGGTTGGGCCTCCGAAATCCCAGTCCATCGATTCCGGCGCCACTAATACTCCAGACCCTGTTCCGTCACCACCTCCCGCTCCGAAACCTGTCATCGCACCTATCCCTATCTCCGCTAGCAAGGATAATAGTGGCGTGTCTGCCTTTTTGCTGGATATGAAACTGCGAGCCCAGCCCACTGCAGTCGTCACCAAAGAATCCCGCATTGACCTCCCGGTGCGTTCTCTGGAGGAGTGCATCGAGATTTTCGAGAATGGACCTCGTCCGGTGCAAGCATCACTGGAAACTCTGAACAACGAAGAAATCATACTCCTCGCTCAGAATGGGAAGATTGCTGCTTACGCTTTGGAGAAAGTTCTCGGGGACTATGACCGGGCTGTAACGATCCGGAGAGCTCTGATCTGTGAGTGAACCAGTTACATGCTCTTCACGTCGCTCATTTCATTAGCTCGCGCAACTGCGACCAAAACGCTGGAGAATTCGGATGTGCCTACGTCGAACTATGATTATTCAAAGGTGTTCGGTGCGTGCTGCGAAAACGTCGTTGGATACATTCCTATCCCGCTTGGCATCGCTGGACCTCTTACTATCGACGGGGAACAAGTACACATTCCTATGGCTACTGCGGAGGGCACTCTTGTTGCTTCTACATCACGTGGCTGTAAGGCACTCAACTCGGGCGGAGGGGTCACTACGGTTCTTACCAACGATGGGATGACGCGTGGTCCCGCCATCGACTTCCCTTCGGTCGTCATGGCTGGCGAGGCGAAAGCATGGGTGGATTCCGAGGAAGGATACAGTATCATCAAGGAAGCCTTTGAATCGACTTCACGATTTGCTAAGTTGCGGAGCCTCAAGACTGCAATGGCTGGAAGGACGCTCTTTGTCCGCTTCGCGACCAAGACTGGTGATGCCATGGGTATGAACATGATCTCAAAGGGTACCGAAAAGGCGCTCGAGGCGTTACAGCAGCACTTCCCCGAGATGATCACCCTTGCCCTTTCCGGTAATTACTGCACGGATAAGAAGCCCGCTGCTATCAATTGGATTGAAGGTCGCGGAAAGAGCGTGGTTGCTGAGGCTGTTATTCCTGGCAAAGTGGTCAAAACAGTATTGAAGACGACCGTGGAGGCGCTATGCAACCTGAATTTGAAAAAGAATCTCGTCGGCAGTGCTATGGCTGGTTCGATTGGTGGATTCAACGCACACGCAGCGAACATCCTTACTGCGGTTTTCCTTGCGACCGGTCAGGATCCTGCGCAAAACGTTGAGAGTTCGAACTGCATGACTCTTATGGAACCGTAGGTGATTGTTGTCGATGCGCTGTGCAAGTACTGATATTTGAACAGGACAAACGACGGAGAGGATCTTTTGATGACTGTTTCCATGCCCTGCATTGAAGTCGGAACTGTGGGAGGTGGTACTGTCCTCGCTCCCCAGGGTGCGGTGTTGGAAATGCTTGGCATCAGAGGCGCCCACTCAACGACGCCCGGTGTGAACGCCCAGCGTCTTGCTCGCATTATCGCTGCGTCCGTTATGGCTGGGGAGCTGTCCCTTCTCAGTGCTCTGGCTGCCGGTCACCTCGTCCGTGCCCACCTGGTGCACAATCGGTCCCAGACAAACACACCAAATTCATCACGTCCTGTCACGCCTAGTATTTCACCTCGCTCGCTCCTGTGGGAACCTCCGAGCAACCGCCCTACTCTTCCAGGACAATTACTCTCTTATTCGTCTTCCACATCATCCCTGCCACCATACTCGGAATCCAAGCAGTAGTGACTGCAACGACACTGGATGAGTGATGTCACGTTATTATATCTATTTGCGCCGATCTGTTACCTTACTGCCTTTTCACGAAAACCATCACGAACTTGGTATTACCGCAACTCAGGAGGAGTTCAATCGGATAGATGCAATCAGTTTTGTTCATGCAGCATTGTACGCTTGGCCTACAATATTATTGAAGCGCGTCATGACGCAGTGTACGTAGTTTGCGTAATAGAAGCTATGTTTCTATTATTTTCACGCGAGTTGTCTACGTTGGTGTCGTCGTTCACCATGATCGTGAGGTTCAAGAGTCGGGCAACAGTGATCAGAGCTCAGCGCGGTCTCTTCTCTTCCATACCTGTGTCTCCAACTCGTTGTACCCTTTCGACCGTCGAGGGGTCAAAGGAACCTCCGCTCGAACGCCGAACACTCTCGGTTTACTTTCGGGACGAGATCCTTGCCAAGTACGCAGAGGGGGTAGCCCTGGTGTGCAAGCAAGAGCAGCCGAGGGCACACGGCGGCCCTCCGTCTCCCAACGTGGGCGTCCGCACGCACCTCGCTTGGGACTTTCGTGAATTCGACAAACACATCCACGCGCTCGCAAGGGGGCTCGTTTCTTTGGGCGTCCGAAGGGGGGACCGCATCGCGGTACTGATGGGTAATAATAGGTGCGCGCTCGACTTGTCTGGAGGGGTTGAAGCACGGAGTTGCGCTAACGCTGGATGCTACGGACGGACAGCTCGTATGCGTTGTTGCAGTGGGCATGCGCGAGCGTGGGTGCGATCCTGGTGACGCTCAATCCTGCTTACCGCCTCCACGAGCTCGTGAGTCATCCTGCGTGCGTGCCGTGCGAGCGCTGTTTCACGGTGTGCGGCTCTGTAGGTGAACACGCTCAACGTGGCGGGCGTATCCCATCTCTTCGCCGTCCCGCGCCTTCGAAGCTCGCGGTACGTTCGCATGCTGTCCGACGCCTTTCCGGACTTGCGCAACTCTACCCCGGGGAACATCCAATGTGAGGCGGTCCCTGGGTTGCGACACCTCGTCGTCGTGAATAACATGGTGGACCCGGACGCGTACGAAAAGGAGACGACGGGTACGCGGTGCATCGTCGACTGGCGGGAGGCGCTCATATGGAGGGAGGATGGCGCGGAACAGCGACGCGTGCGCGCATACGCGGACGAATTACGATCAGATGATGTCATCAACTTGCAGTTCACGAGGTGCGTCGGTGGCATTTGGGTATGTGGGTACTAACGGGTGCCAGTGGAACGACGGGTGCTCCAAAGGCTGCCTCTGTACGTGTTTCCCCCTGCCTCTGTCGTGGTTTCCAAGCCCTGTACTAGTTGACTCACCTCAACGTCCTGAACAACGGGATCGGAAATGGCCGGTGCATGCGGTTCACGTCAGAGGACATTCTCTGTAGGTAACGAGGTGTGGTCACTTGGGAAACGTACGATGTTGACGCGATACGCGGTATAGGCAACGTTCCGCCTCTGTTCCATTGTTTCGATGAGTACACCTTGCACTCTGTCGTCTTGCGCGTGTCTGACTCTCTTGCGTCTTGCACGCCTCGTATTGGGCAACTTGGCCGCGTGGTCCCATGGTGCCTGCGTCGTTTATCCTTCCGAGTCATTCGACCCCACCGCCATCGTAGATGCACTTGTGCAGGAACGATGCACCGCGTTACACGGTGTACCTACGCACTTCCTGGAAGTGTTGGCGGAGGTGGAACGTCGACAAAAGGCGGGAGAGACCGTCGACCTAGGTCGGCTCCGGTGAGTGGACGCATCCTCTCGGCGGGGAAAAGAGGACGGCCATTCAAGCCAGTACATTGTCCTAGGACCGGCATCGCCGCTGGATCACCAATTCCTACCGAACTGATGCGTCAACTGATTGGGAAGCTGAATCTGGTGGACTTGACCGTTGCGTACGGCATGAGTGCGTCACGGAAAAACTTATGTCTCTTATGTTTAACTGATTGCACGGGTAGCGGAGACGAGGTGGGACTGGTGGCACACGCTCGAGAATCCACTGACTTGGTTCCGCAGCCCAGTTTCCTTCCAGTCCACGCCCGCAGATCCGATTATTAAACGTGTGGAGACGGTGGGCAAGGTGCAGCCTCATGTGAGAGCAAAGGTGATAGACCCGCAAGGGAACACCGTTCCCGTTGGTACTCCCGGGGAACTCTGCGTCGCAGGCTATCTACTTCAGAAAGGGTGTGCTTCGTGTGTTCCTCCCTGCTTCATTTTGCTGAGTTTGGTAGGTATTGGAAGAATGAAGAGCAGACGAAGAAGGTCATGCGCCCTGATCCTCAAGACCAATCCATTGTGTGGATGCATACCGGTGACGAAGGGATAATCGACGAGGAAGGCTATCTTAGGAGTATGTATGACTCAGATGCCATGCATGATGCTGATCCAAAGGTGTCGCAGTCGTCGGTCGCATCAAGGTCTGTTCGGATGCAGTTGCTGTACAGAATGATTGATCAAGCTGCGCCAGGATATCATCATTCGTGGCGGAGAGGTGAGTGTTCGTGGTGCGGTGCTGTGGCGTCTGTGACCTGCGTTGCTGCCAGAATCTGTTCCCCGTTCAGATAGAGAATGTTCTGACCGCACACCCGTCTATAAGAGAAGCTGCCGCGGTGGCAGTTCCCGACGCAAGGTACGGGGAGGTCGTCGGAGCATGGGTTGTGCTCGCGCCGGGTACAACGATGTCCAAGGAGCAAGTTCGTCAAGTTGTACGGGATAACACGAACCCACAGGTGCGGGAGGATCTGTTAGACTCCGATCACACTCACACATGGTCGTGCTATAGAATGCGCCAACGTGGGTGTGGTTCATCGGAGAGGGCAAGGACGCGGAGGAGCTGCCAAAGACTGCGAGTGGCAAGGTGATGAAACACGTCCTGCGGGAGTGGAGCGCCAGACTGGCCGAGGACGGGGTCGGCGAGGCGCGGCTCTCTGCCGACGTGCCGAATGAGCGTGGGAGGGGACAAAGTGGTCAGATGTAGAAAACGGCTCGTTTGTACATTCGCCCGCTGTTGTCGACCATGTCCGTCTCGAAGCGCGTTCGCATCTACGCCCTCGAAGACCTCGAGCAACACAAGTCTGCGCAGAGCTGCTGGGTCACGTTCAAGGGAAAGGTCTACGATGTCACCGCCTTCGTCTCTGATCATCCCGGAGGCGACGACCTCATCCTTAACAACGCCGGCGCGGACGTGGAAAGCATCATGAAGGACAGAGATTCGCATGACCATTCGGAATCGGCATATGACATGTTGGAGGAGTATGCGATTGGTCGTCTGGGCACTGACGCAACGACCGTCAGCGATGGTGGGCCTTTGTACCTGCTTCTCGATAGCTTCGACTCACGCTGCGTCAAGATTGGGAAGCAACCGACGATTTCCGTCCGGAGGACACAGACTCAGCGGAGGACTTTGCAAAGACCCAGTTTCTCAATCTCCGAGAGCCCCTACTCTGGCAAATGTGGAATGCCAACTTCAGGTCCGTCGGACGTTCGTGGTGTGTCGCGTCATCTCAAACTTTTCTTCAGCAAGCAATACTACCTGAAGCAAGTCCACCAGCCACGGCACCTGAAGGAATCTGCACGTCTGTTTGGTCCCACCGTGCTGGAGGTGGGTCTGCCATGACGCTCAGCTGGTGGCATGCTGACCGTATGGCCAGTTGTGCACACGCACGGTATGGTATGTAGTGCCCCTAGTCTGGCTGCCCATCACAGTCAACCTCTTCTTGCGCTCGATGTTGCAATTCACCATGCCAATACCCTCTTTCTGGGATGCACCCCTATTTCCCCTCTCCGCTCTGTCCGTGTTGTCGATGGACGCATTTGTCAAAACACTGCCCTGTTTCTTCTTGGGGAATGTCATCTGGACGATATTGGAGTATGGGATGCACCGTTTCCTCTTCCACATCGATGAGCTCTTGCCTGACCATCCTGTTTTCCTGACGTTGCATTTTTTGCTTCATGGTATTCATCACTATATGCCAATGGATCGGTGCGTCGGCCTCATGTCGGCGGGGTGTCTTACTCACCGCTTTCAGTTTGAGGCTTGTCATGCCACCTATCTTGTTTGCTACTCTTCAAGCACCATTTACCCGGCTTGCATACATACTATTCCCGACTGCTGTCGCAAATGGTATCATCTCTGGCTCGTTCACATTCTGTGAGTATTTTAGCCCTTTGGGACTCCGCCGAGCCCTATTTCTCATTGATTCTGTAGACGTTTTGTACGATTGCATGCACTATGCGTGAGTAGCCTCTCTTCTGTCTACGCATGCATAATCACCTCTTGCAGGTTACATCACACCAGGCTCCCTGCATATATGCAGGAGATGAAAAGATATCATTTGGCTCATCACTACAAGAACTTTGAGCTCGGGTTCGGGGTTACCAGTACGTCTGACTCTTTGGTATCGAATCGTTCTCTGACATGGGCACAGGCAAGATTTGGGACTATGTCTTCAATACTGTGCTTCCGGTATGAGTATACGAAAAGGGGAACAGGCATCATCATCTTTTACAAACATATGAGCTTGCTCCGTTTGTCAGTTAGACTAGGTTACTACAGAACAATAATATTCAACGGCGTATTCACACCGAAGCCTTGTGGCACAGCCACCCATTATTAGAGTGACCCATTCACCGCGGATGCCAGCGAGCAAGGTCGGTATCAGCGCGGATGAGGCTTCCTTGCTCAAGGCTTATAAACTCACCACACTCAATCCAACGTGAGCCCTTCGATGTCGCATGCAATGACCCGTTGACGCGCATCAAAACCAGAAAATGGGAAGAAATGGACTATGAGTTGGAAGATCCGCTCTCTGACATTGTCACCTCAGTCGGCGGGGATGGCGATGGTGACCCGTTGGGTCTAGGTGCTGCTGTCGAGTGCGCCAATCATTTTATCAGCCATTGGCACCCGAGTGACCTCCATCTCAGCCTTAGGAGTCTAGACTCTGAATCAAGTAAGAGCTTGGTCGTTGTCACGTTTCGAACAGGATCTGACGAACCCACAGGGACAGCTGTCACGTTGAGTTCAAAGTCGTTCGATCCCAAGGCTTTCCTGGCTACGGTTCATCCCAACGCGACGTATCAGGACTTGGCTGCCGGGATATCTCATCTTCAGGCATCCATCGACGCGCGGTCGGAGCAGGTTCGGGTGCTCGTTGAGGACAACTTTGATCGTTTTGTCGCAGTGAAAGCGTCCACGGATGGTGCGCGCCACGCGTCTGCGTTGCCTGAAGGTCGCTCATGAGAACTCAAGCTTTATATGCTGACATGCGCGAAGGTCCCTTGTCTGACGCCAGCGAATATGGGTCCAAGCCGCTCATTGACCACCTGAAACGTGAACCGGCGTCCCGTGCCTTCATTTACAAAGGCTCCTCGCTCACACGTGTCTGCATAGGCTCCGCCGTCAAGGCGAACCAAGTGTTTCTTCCGGTCTTGGAAAACTCTGCCAAGGCTCAGAGGTTACGCACCACGCTTTCCGTGTTTGAACGCTCCAAATTCTTTTTCAGTCTACCCGGGTCGCTTGCGGAATCCATTGAAGCGGTCAGTAGGGAATTGCCAGTTCATGTCGTATGTGGCTGATTCAAATTCCCTTCACACAGGGCAAGTATGAAGTTGCTTTGCGAACGTACAACAAGGGCAAATTTCTTCGGGATTCTCGACAGGGGTCAATGGCACCAGTCGAGCCCTCGGCCAACGGAAAGGCGGACGGTCCCGTGTCCGAACAGAAGCGAATACTGGATAAAGTCTGGTCCAACGTGGAGAAAGTGATGGCGGAGATGAAATCCCTTCTTTTGTCAAAATTACAAGAGCCGAGCCGGAGTGTCGAGGAGCAGGAGAAAACGATTGAGTGTGTTGTCTATTGTTCTCTTGAAATATGGGGGCCCACTAATTGGTTTGAAGGATCCTGTTGGAGTTAAACGCGACGGAAGACCCAATATGGACTTACTTCGACAGCCAACACACCCATGTCATGAAGCAAATTAATGCATCGTATCGATCTGGTGTCGACGTTATAGAAGGTGGATCCATTCGCGGTCGGCAGAATGTCTCTGATTTCCCCTAGATGCATTGAACAAGGACCCCTCCCAAGCAAGTAGCCCGGGTAGCATCGACGCCTCGCTGAAATCTCAGCTGCAACTATGTCTGACTTCACTTGAGACCAAACAACCGGAAACAGCGATCAGTGAGTTCGAGTACTGTTCTCAGTTTGGCTGATATATATTAGGTTTATAGCTCAGGGTGGAGGTCATGAAATTTGGGAGGTCATCTTTGAGATGATCAAGAACATGTCTGAGATATTGATCTCATCGCTCCCTAATTTTTGGAAAGTTGCTAGAAGCTTCATAGAAGGGAAGTTCAAAAGGGTACGTTTGGCACTGGCTCGCGGGAATGGTGCACTAACGGCAACAGCCACAGCCGTCTGGCTCACGACGAAGCTCTCAGCAATGCAGTCAGATGGCACTTGACATTGTCAAGCTCTATGTTTCTCTCTTGTCCGAGTTTTTTAGCCTTTCTGACGCAGTCGTGATGCAAAGAAGTAATATTGACGCCCTAGCGAAACTACTTCCAAAAAACTCGAATTCCTTGACCACTGCCCACTTTTTGATCAAAATCCTCATCGAGATTCAAGATTGCACAAGTGAGGTAACGGGCATGGACATCGTCCCGGAGGCTAGCTCGACCCTAAGGAATTTGATGGAAAGCGCTCGATGGAAATTCGGAGACATCCTTGTTCGGGCATGGCACCGAGGTTGTTGCCTCGAGTTTTCTCCGCGTATACTACTGATTCCTGCCGTCAACAGATGCGACTCTTTTGCACCTTCTTGAGACGTGGGCGCCATCGACGCCAGATCCTTCCGTGACGCAATTTATGTCTCTGCTTGATATATTCCAGAGATACCTCACTACGTCTTCATTAAAAATCTCCGGGGGGATTGAGCTATCGTCGACATCTTCGTCATTTCGGACAATACAGCACAGCCAAATTACGCCTGCGTTCATAACAAAGATCACGAAAGCATTCCTGGATGCGATCTACGTGTTTCTAGATGGTCTACTCCACCTGACTTCACCAGAGTGGACTGTAACGCTAGAAACTTGTAGCTCAGGTCAACTATCGCTGTCAAGGCCGTTTGATTTGAACGATACAGTGAGCACGATGCACCAGCAAGAATTTGATTGTCTCACTATTGAATAGGACACCAGACTCCTGCTCATGCTGTCCAACTTCGTGTACCTCTCGGGAACCTTGATTCCAAATATGATCTCTCAGCTCGAGGGTGTATTTGGTGTGTCCAAAGAAGACGATCGGAGTGTGCGTTCCTCTTGTTACCATAGGCCGGAAAGGGTAACGATTCCGATTATGTAGACTCTCCTCAAGGTCGTGCAGACGTTGGATAAGAGGTTGTTTGATTCATATGTGAAGCCAAAGTCTGGCACGGTGACCAAGATACTTCAAGAAGGCATCCTAGACCACGACATGGACTGGTATGACACCCCCCAACCAACCGGTGAGCAATACATCTAAATCTTGTTAATGCCCGAGTATATTCAATCCTGAACAGAGATTCGGCCTTACATGTACCGAGTGTCGATAACGCTCGTGGAGATTCATGCGCAAGTGAGTCGCGTGTCGGAAGGACTGCTCGACCGTGTTCTTCACGCGGTCGTTGAGGATGCCGCAGATGAAGCCTTGCAGTGTTTCCAGCAAGTGAAGCGTTTCGGCATGGGTGGAATGTTGCGGGTAGGCATTGCCACCTGGAGTGGACACCAGCCGGCTGCTTAACCATTTACCACAGGCAACTCTTGAAATCGAGTTCATGCATCAGACGCTTGCCCGTTATATTTCACCTGTGGCAACGAGGACGCTTTCCGAGTTGTATAACAGGATATCCATGGCGTATGCCCGGCGTCCTGGAGACGAAAATCTGCAAGAGCACCTTGACCAAGTCAAGAAGATACTGGCAGAAAGTCGGCGGGCGACCAGCATCGAGTTTATGTGTTTCAGGCAGCCCAAGGAAAGGAGCGGGTCCAAGTCGACGGTTGGAAAGTCGAAGTCAAGGGGAGATAGCACACCCCGTTCTGCTGGACAGAAGCGGACAGCTGCATAGTGTATGTACGTTTGCTTACACGTTTTGTCGTGTAAATCATAAAGTACGCTCGTAATGCACGCCGTGGCATGACACTGATGCGTGTGCCACTCTGTCTCAAGCCCCGTGCATCTACGTGTGGGGCTGTCTTCCAGCCACTCCCCACCGCCAGAAGACGGTGAGATGGCTGCTGCTCCGACTGGACGTCGCTCTGGTCGGTTGGGACCGGGTGCTTGTTCGTGGCTCTGCGACCGACCTGGTAGGAATCGTTCCCCTCCTTAATGCCGCGCCAGCACGGTACTAATTCGGATCATACTTGGCAGTTGTGTATCCGGCCTTCATTTGAATACATGATGGCCCTGACAATATCGCTTCCTATAGTCAGCGCCAGCGATAAGCCTAGAACTTGAGCGCCCTAGCCAGCGTTTCGGCTAGTTTTAGGCAACGCATGTCAGGCACTTTCGCACCATTATCCCTCAACCATTCTCTCTTACGATGACCACAGCAACTGGTATTCAGGTCTCGTTCCCTCGTAGCGATGAGCGCGTTGGGGAGCAGTGGGACTTGTCAGACCTTCGAGAACGCTGGGAAAAGGTCCCTCCGCCCAGGTGAGGTTGAGCGCTTCGCGTGGCGTCTGTGCAAGACACCAGCTGTTTCTGTAGATACCGACACGCGGCGCCGTCAGCACCTTGGCCTTGGATGGATTTCAACCAAGACGATGCTAACGTTGCGCCAATGCCGCCCAACGACCGCGAACCGTGGGTTGGATACCCTCAAAGCCATTTCGGAAACTGGACCCCGGAGCAGGTGCAGCGATGCCGTATGTTGACGATCTGCAAAGACGAATACACGTGCCAAATACATCGAGTGGACATATTCAAGGACGGAGCGTTTGACAAGCTCGAGGAGGAGTCACGAAGTCGTAAAATACCCTCGGAGCTCACTGCAGCATGGGATTTTTGGAACGATCTGCAGAAACCGGTGCGCGCTCCTTGTCCTTGTCCTTTCTTCCGTCACGTATGAGTCTGAGGTGTCTGATAGGTGGAGAACCTGCGTGTGCGCGCCCTTTTCATCGAGAACATCACGTTGAACGTGTTGCAGATTCTGGGCGCGAGGTGTGCTTCCTGTGTGCGGGCGTCTATTCTGTCCTCATGGCACACAGGTACGATATCGAACCATTCTTCTTCGCCTCTTCTGCAAACTGGATACCATCGCGGTACCAGGAGAACCCGCACCACGGGATAGGAGATCGTGCGTGACATATCTGATCACATCGTTGTCCGGCTCACACCACCTAGATATCACTGTCGTTCTCCCGTTCATACGCACGGTCAACAATCAACAAGAGAGGGTTAGTCCTACCCCGTCGAACCCGACACAGTACCCGCCAGAAAAAGGGCAAGGACGACCGCAGATTACAGGTACCTATTGTATTCGAATCGGAGTTAACAGCGACTCATTTTGTTAGATAGGGACCAGACCATCGATACACAGGCCCCCCTTGTTCTATCCGGTGTGTATGGGAGTTGTACCTCGGCCACACCGACTGACGACTGTTCAGACCAAAAGATTCTACTGCAAGATCTACTGGCAATACACATGGTCCGCAGCACGGACACCAACACCATCATTTCATACCACCATCGCTCCGACCTTCAGAAAACGACAGCGAAACGCCTGCGATCACTTGTACAAAGAACTGGTGATAGCGTGTACTGGTCGAAACTGTATGACAAGTCAAAGGATCCCACGATGGTATTCCTCGCCATCCTCTGGTATGCGTTGTATGCATGGGATGAGGCGCTTGAGGTCCTTTACGCTCACTTAAGCGAGCAGCTTGTAAGGCAATGTTCTCCTGATGTTTGTTTGCGCTCAAATGGCTCTTGTTAGGAAGCTACTGATGTCACGACGCACTTAAAACACACCCGAGAATTGCACAAGTTGCAGGCACACCTGCTCTACTATCAACAACTCCTCCGCGACTTCCGTAAATCTGTCGAGTTTGTGCGGGATACGCAGAACCCAGCGATGTACGACGAATCGATCACTGATTCTGACCGGGAGAGCTCCAAGAAGCTGCTGGTTCAAGAATCGGAAAATCTGTTGGGTGAAATCGAGCGACTGGAGAGACAGAGGTTGGTACAGTCGCATCGGTTACAAAATGCGATGGCGCTGGTTCGTCAATGTCTTCCGGTCATTGACTTTTCTGACGGAGTGTGATCAGGCGTTCTCGACTGTCAACATTGAAGACAGTAGAAGTATGAAAGAATTGACCAAGGCAACCATGCGGGATTCTTCTGCCATGAAACTAGTGAGCAGGAATATGTCTGATCGTTGCTATGCGGGGCTCACCGACGATCGCCAGATCTCATACTTGACGATGATATTCCTGCCTGCAAGTTATCTTTCCGTGCGTTGTCTGTGTTCCTGTTTCTATCCGTGGCTCACGACACGGTTGACAGAGTGTGTTTGGGATGAACGTCGCAGAAATCAATCCTGGCACCCTCGAGACCCTGGCCAGCTATGTCGAGAGCACGATAATTTTGACAGCGATCACTACATGGGTCATAATCGCCCTACAGGATTATAGTTCTTTCCACCCTGGAGGACGTCATATTGTGCAACGTATCGCGTGGCCGGTATTTTATGGCTATGCGCTGTTTATCAGGATGCTGAAAACCATCAAAGAATCGTTTCAACGGTGGCGTAGCCGCCCTCTGCGGGCCGCGCGCGAAACATAGGATACCCCAGTGGGCGACATACCCCTTTCCCCGTACCGCATAACACGGTAGGGGAGTGTTCTCTGGATAATATTGGGCGCATCGCTATGTACCACACATCTACGGATTCGTAGAGCATTTACGTACATAACCGTAGAGTTGTTTTGATTTTGGACTCCTGGTTGTCATGATGGGTTGCATTCAAGAAGTTTTTCCTCGTTTGCTATGATGTTCGTGTAAATACAGAATTCGCCAAGCTCTTCAACGGGTTACTTATGTAAGGCATGACCTTTTGCCCCTGCAGGCTGATCGATGTGTACATGGACATGGCATCGTGTCACGATAGACATGGTGCGTGCCAGCGTATCATCAAGAAGTGAGCTCCAGCTATGATCCATGACATTCCAGAGACCACAATGAATCCATTGGCAAGGCTTTGTGGCACTCGACGCTGGGTGAGCATATGTGGCTAGACTGCCGAGAGAAGTCGTATGTAATGTGCAGCTCAGGTTGTCGAAGCACCTTTCTAACGCCGATGCGAACCAGCTGCGCATCGATGACCTGTTATCCGTCCAGCTCGTGGGCTTATGGAGGGCCATTTTGACAGGATGACGGGTTCTTGGTTTTCTCTTTCGTGGCTTTTGCCAAGTCGAGGCGTATCGCTCGGCAGCGCTGCATCATATCAGCGAGGGAACATGTCAGGGACACCCGCGACGGTCTCCCTCTTCGTCCCATCCCTTTGACAATGGTCATGCCTCCCGGCATTCGCGCGCCGTTCCCTGATGACGGCGACGACGACGACGACGCTCTCGATGTCCAGTGGGACGTGTCGAACCTGCGGGAGGACCAAAAGGTTCCGGCGCCCAGGTGAATCTCCAACCCCCGCCGTTTTTGCGGGCTTTCGTGAAAAGAAAACGGGATATCAATTTCTGTTGTGCAGGTACCGCCATGCGGCGCCGTCAGCGCCGTGGCCATGGATGGACTTTGACCGGGACGTCGGCAGCGACGTCCCACCGCCGCCCGAGCCCGGCGACCGGCACGATCCGTGGAGTGGGTACCCTCAAAGTCATTTCGCAAGCTGGGGCCCGAATCAGGTGCGACGGTCTCGCATGCTGACGATCTGCGACGACG
>JBBPLV010000833.1:0-13815 GCA_038089975.1 Boletellus ananiceps | reverse complement strand
AGGGAGATCATGTCGTCCGACGTTGCGGTTCCACGTTCATCGCTGGCAATGTTGCCCAGGTCTCCGACGTGCCGCGTCAAGTCCGCCCGAGCATCGTGGTGCTTGTTAAACGGGTTGGAGTGGGAACACGTGGACAAGCAGCCACTGCGCGGGTCACCCAGCTCGCTAACGTCAACGTTGAGAAAAAGCCGGTCGCGAAGCAAACAAGCGGGGCGACTCGCTGCATGTGGAACCTTCGAAGCGAAACGGAGTCGAGGTTGTGAACCGTTCCCGAGACCATGACAGGACCATCTCTCCTGGACTGTTCAAGCTGGACCGTGCCAGAGACGGACGAGCTGCCCTTGAGCCTTGAGCACGACCACCGCCTGTTGGACACGTTGGTTGCGTGACCACTGGTTGACCGCCGCTACACACCTTGTTAACCAGCTCTACTTCGGGTCCCTTGTGGAACAAGTGGTACAGCACGAAAACGGCTACGGCGGTGAGCACGACGGTAACAAGTATCGGCCTCCTTTCGATGTGATGGTCCTGTGGGAACCTGCATGTCTCCCAAGGCTCTCATTAGTACGCCCGCCTGGACTAACTCGCAAGACATATGATAATAGGCACAAGAATAAATATCTATGTACATTCAACTGGTTCAGACAACAGAAGGATGCTATCGTGCGACGCAAAGAAAGTCGACGTGCGAGTACCTAAACAAAACCTTGCAATGTTTTGCGCCCAAGGAACCTGTGTTCAAATTGCCATGTTCATATAGTATGAAATGGACGTGGCATGCTCTGGCATACTCCTTCAAGCCACTTTGGCAGCGACTGTCAACGTGCCCGGAGGGATCGAGAAAGGAATGGGATAAAGCGAGGAGAGGGAGTCTGGTTGGACACCGTGCTTAGAAAAATAGATATGTCGTGATAAACACGCCGAGCGCTATGATGATAACCACCTGTAGTGGTACACCTTCCTGGTGTATAACCGTGTCGCGCTCCACCACAGTTCCCACTTCTGTCTCCCCGTAGTACGTGCTCGCACCGTCCTCGGAGCTAGCGGCGTATTTTCGTCGAAAGTCAGATGGTGCAGCGGATTCGGGCGCAACCGAATCGGGTGCCGTAGAGCTGGGGTCTGGCACTGCCGCCAGCAACGTACGTAGGCGCTGTATCTCGGCCTGTGCATCGTTGAGTTTGAGCTCCAGGTCGCGGTTGATGTGAACGGCAGGGGCGGGCGGTAAAGGAGGCGGCGGAGACGGTGACGATGGTTGAACGTTGACATTGACGATTCCTACGCCGGGACCGCTTGTGGAATGCTGGAACTGTGGAGATTCGTCTCCTGAATCGCCGCGGTACAAATTGTCTAGTTCTCGTTCCCGGGAAGGGGTCACTGGACGCGCGGGGACGGGAAGTGGGGATATTGGTTGTGCTGCCCTTGCAGTGCTTTCGCCCTGAAAGTGAGAGTCATGTTAAGCGCCGAGTAAAAGGCCCTGACGACGAGGACGCACGTCAGCGCCCAAACGTTTTGGGACTGGTATAGGCGCAATGTCCTCGTGATGGGCATCATCCTCATCATCCTCGATAATTTGGCCCTCTGGTGGGAGATATACGACACGCAGCTTCTGCTGATGTACCTTCCACTCCTCGCCAGCACCATGGGGAACATTCCACTGGAGAGGCTTGTAGCTGCTAATTGGAAGAGAGGGAAGGAAATCTCACGATATCCTGAAGATCCTTCGTTTCCTTCTCGGGGGTGATGAGAGTGCTCTGGATCAGGAACTTGTCCTTGCACTTGACCGACAGTGGGGGTTCTTCCTTCATGGGCTGAAGCATCACTAAACGGGCGGCCATTGAGACATGCGAACGATCGCGGTACACGAGGCATACCGGAGACTTCGACGCTGTCGCCAGGTTCGATTCGACCCGAGTTGGGACGGACGCAATACAGCTGATGGGTGTCTCAAGGTGCCGCCGCGTGCTGGGAGGGGGGTACGAACCTTGGGCGCCGTCGTCTTGACTTTGAATGCGACCGGGACGGGATTTTGATTCGAGACCAGCAGGACCTTTTTTACCAGCTGGGTGAACGGTCCTGAAAGGGCGTGAGGGGGCCATCGGGGAGGTCAGCTGGGCAAAGACTGACTGTTGAAGCCCAGGGCATTGTTGGGGACGAGATGGACGGACATGCTGGAACGAGGATGGAGAGGGGGGGATTTGGGCGGAGTTGGATGGGTCTTTATTTCCACCCGCGGCAAGGATCACACACGCTCAAATAACGACTCGTGTAAGGAGCGTGCTCAACACACACCAATCGATATCCACTGCCTAGCCTACCACATCGTGCACGGCTGTCCATGCTGTTCGCTCCCTCCCCAAGCTCTTCACTCGCCTCAAACGAGCTTCAATGCAGCGTGCACCAGCCACAAATCCGCAATCGCCCGCACCTCGTCAATCAGTTTTTTCAGAGGTCCAGTCAAGACAGCCTTCCAGTGTGCCTGCAACGCGATGTTGAGCATCAGTCTGTACACGAGCGTCTATCTGGACCCACCTCCTCTGTGTCCCAGCCCAGGATGCCATGATAGACGTTCGGCTTGCCAATCATCGGAGCCCAGCTGTCTCCGTGGAACTGGGGTGTCCCGTCGAGCTCCTTGTGGATCTCTTGCGCCAGGCGCTCCAGCTCGGCAATGGACTCTCCTTCCTTCAGCGTCAACGTCACAAGCTCGGTGATTGGTGCGCCAAAGGGCCCCTGGGTGTCTTCAAACTCGACGAGATTCACCGTCGGCTTGGAGCCGAAAGCGGGGCGAGCTTCGTGCGCTAATTCAGCGTAATCGGCATGGTTGGCGAACGCATTGTAGGCGTCTGTCGTGGCCCAGACTGTCGTCGATGGTCACTGTTGTGCCAGATAACAAAACGACGAATGGTTCACCGTCCACCCAGAAGAGCACGGTGGGATCTTCGATTTCGTATCCGAGGTAAGCTCTTGGGTGTTGGTCGATAAGCAGATAAGGCACGTATCGGGACGAAGCGACTTGCCTGATTAGCCCGGGCGTCTTGCTGTGTCGGGCAAGAAGCGCATCGAGGCTGACTGAGCCCGACTCGTACTCTTTGGACACTTTGAAGTAGGCGATTTCTGCGACGGACGGCATCGTGAGAGGGACAGAGCGGGCGGAGTTGGCGACGACTGGACAGGAATTTGCCGGGCGATGCCCATGACATCACCGCTCCCTGCCACCGTCGACAATGAGCGCGTTCACTTCCAGGGATTACGCCGCCTTCTTCCTCTCAGGTGAGCTCCACCTCGCGCCTGTCCCCGTCTCTCACCACTCCGTCAGGCGCAGTATGCTGCACGTGAGCCAGTCTCGCCAGCTTCAAGCATGCGTTCAAACGTGTTCACCATAGCATCACTCACGGTGCCATGACGCGTAAGCCTTAGCCACTCCTCTCCAGCTCGTCGCCCAGACGCCGCGCAGCCGTCGATGTCGTCAAGACGCGCATCCAGATCGACCCCGCCTACAAGAACCTGAACATGATCTCCGGGACCCGCTACGTCATTGCAAAGCAAGGCCCCCAGGCCCTCCTCACAGGGTTCGGGCCAACTGCAGTGGGCTACTTCGTTCAAGGTGGTGCCAAATTTTCTGGCTACGAGTACTGGAAAGCCAAGTCTGTGCAGTTGGTCGGCTCTGAGAACGCGGTGAAGTATCGTACCGCAATCTACCTCGGTTCAGCAAGTATCGCGGAGTGGGTCCCTGTTTATGCGCACCGTATCAGCGTGCTCATGTCCCCTCGTGTTCCAGATTTTTTGCGGATGTCATGCTTACGCCTCTCGAAGCGACAAGGATCAGGCTCGTCTCCCAACAGAGTTATGCGACTGGCCTTGTTTCCGGATTCACGCATCTTGCTCAGGAGGGCGGGGTTCGCGAATTATATGCGGGCTTCTTACCAATACTCTTCAAGTTCAGCACATGCACATGCGTCCGACCGACCATGTGTCATACTGACCATGTACCTTCCACAGACAGATCCCGTATGCTATCGGGCAGTTTGCCGTGAACGAGTTTTGTCACGAGGCCGCTTTTCGCGCCATGACGGAGGAAACGCGCAGGGACCTGTCTAGCGTGTCCAAGTTCTCTCTCCAACTCGGAAGCGGAATCGTTGCTGGGTTTGCGGCCGCAATCCTTAGCCATGTCAGCTTCGTATTCTCATACACGACCAAATCTGATTATTAACCACCCTGCAGCCCGCTGACACATTACTAAGCCAGATCAACAAAGGACACGGCCCCGTCGGTTCCATGACCTACAGGCTCCGTGTCCTAGCCCAGCAGGCAGGGTTCCGCGGGTTGTTTGCTGGTCTGGGGCCGAGGATGGTCATGACTGCAGGGCTAGTGTCCGGGCAATTCGTCTTGTACGGAAGCCTCAAGCAAGGTATGCACTGCCTCTTCATTCTCAAAGAACAATGCTAACCTGGCACCCAGCTCTTGGCGCCCCTCCGGGAGTAGAGATCCACAAGGATAAGAGTACGGCAGTTTAGTTTACTGGTACTCTTATCAAAGTTTTGTACTCGATTATATTCATGCTGAAAGCTTCCACGTAATTCACCAGTCGTCCCGATCTCTTCCTAGAACCTTCGCAAGTCGAGCTTTGACACCGGTTTGGTGCACGGCTTCATCGCCTGTGAGATCCCATTCTAAGAAGCGTCGCGCGATCTCCTCTGTGGCTTGAAGGTCCAATCTTTCTTCGTCAGTCATGTCCTCCTCAAGCAGTTTGCCCAGTTCGTGTTTAACCAGGAGTTCGCTCGGTGAAACGTGTCAGCCAACAGGTACAGATATATACACATGGCGTCGTGACACCTGCAAACACGTTACATACCTGACATACTCAGCTCTAGCTGCGACACGATGTGGGAGACCAAACATTGTTGCACATTGTGCGGCATGGGAATAGAACGAGAGACCCGGAGTAACGCTATCTGCTCGTCAGCTCCGTGTTGTTGTTTTGATCGGGTGAACAGTCACCGGTACAGATACATGATCCTCTCCCCAGGCGCGGCTATCCGGGAAATGCTCCTTGAGTGGCGAGAGTCCGAGTCACATACTTCGTCAGTGTCGAGTACATCCCCGGTGCTGGAAGCGAAAAGAACCTTCATATGGACGAAAGTGATGGGGAATTTGTGTGGGTCAAGCATATCCTTTCGAAAGACATCGTGGAAGTGAGATGCAACAAGCACCCTGGGACAGCCCTTGCCACGGTTTAGGAGGTGACTCAATACACCACAAAATAGGCCAGCACCGTCTGATCATGTCAGAACACGAACATGATTGTCGCACGTTTTCAAAGCAGGGACTGACCTGTGGCTATCGTCCCTTTCCCAAATTCGTCCAACAAAATCAGGGACTTGGACGTGCAGTTTCGTATAGCGAACGACACTTGATTGAGATCTATCATAAACGCTGACTGGATCTGAAAGGAGAATCAGATAGGTAATGACGACTTGCAGATTCAAAGCAATACTTTTGAAACCGATTCTCTAGTCTGGATCCGCGTGAAGACTACAAAAATTCAGCGTTGGTAGATGGCCATGATTCGTTGCCCAACTTTTATCGACTATCCCCAACATAGCAGACTCTGCAGGGACGAAGCTACAGGAGTTCATCAACGAAGTGCGAGCTGATCTTTCGCAACCCACCTTCCAATCTACGAAATGCACGTCGGTTGTTCGATGGGTTTGATTCGCATCCAGGATCACGTCGTTTCGACACGCACCTGTGCCATATACTGAATTAATGCAACCTGTGACTGAATTTAGCCAGTGGTCGGCGATCACACAACATGTGTGCTGACTTGCTTCAAATATACGCTCTGAATGAGGCAACTATCAATTTCTCGGATTGAATGCAGGAGGAACACTTACTTTGCCACAAGCGTTTGCCCCAGCGCAGAGAACCACACTACTTCGTGCGACTTGGGCCTCCAAGCTGCTGTTGTCCTCATAACGTACTCCGAAGCCGACACCACCAATGAGATGCGCGTCGTTAGGAACGAAGGTGTCCAAGATCTGTTCTTGTAGCGGATGCCTAATGCAGCAGTATACGAGCCTACCCCCGAAACAACCAAGGCAAGAAACAAGCATACCTCCCCTGAACTATGTCTATGACAGGATCATCTACCATTTGAGGACGTCGATAGTCGAATGCTCTCGCTGCCTCCGCAAACGAGAGCAAGCAGTCAAGCTCTGCACAAACACTGGAAGCCTCCTCCATAGCAGGGCCATAACGAAGAATTTTGTCCAATAACTCTTGGACAATTTCGATCTCTCGGTCTACGTACTCAGCCTGAAAAACTCGCAGAGGAAGCGGTCCATACCAACTATTGCCGGATGTAGATCCCCAACGTGGTTATCCATGTCTGCAATGATCCATCAAAAGGAATCTTAAGTGCTCTGATACTCCGTACCTTGCATCTCCGTCGATTTAAAATAGACATGAGACCTGCGAGTGACTGAGACTGTTGGAAAAAGGACAGGGGCCTGGAAACTCACTCCGAGGAGAACTGAAATAGTGTGGGTTATTTGGACAGAAAGTCTCGGTTGTACTCACCTGGAAAGTCCATCCATCCAAGACATCAATTCCTGATCCCATTTCCCACTCCTCACGCATCGGTACGGTAATAAGAAATCCTTTTGCAAGAGGGGTGTTAATGACATGAATTGTGCGACAAAGCGGCAGATAAACGAACCAAGTTGAGGAAAATACACGACATTCAACGATTCGGCATAATCGACGGGAACAGTTTGAGACATTTGTTCGGCCACTTTAGACTGCTTCCTTTCAACGCTCATTGTCAGGTTAAGGTGTTAGGCCAACCCACTAGGACAGAATCTATCCCTCTGTAAACATGTTTTCGTTTATCGAGTTCTTCGTCGACATGTGGCCGGATGCACACCCGGGTCACCTCGGCTGACTCTTCCCAGTCGATCTGTCAACATCAATCTGAGGGGCGAAGCGCGTGCCGACAGGAGAAAGCTTCTAACAGTATCGTTGACCATATTTCCAACTTCCTTAAAAGAAGGGACGTCTAGGACCTTCATGAGCTACAAATGTTCAGAGTCTATGGGACGATATTGACTGGAGCCAAGTACTCACCCTCACCACGACATCGACATGTTCGCCTTGGTGTAACTCTGCCAATGCATCACGAATCATTGCAGAGTGATAGGTAAACTAGGAATAGCTCACAAACTGTTTGTGAGAGTGACGAGAGGGACGAACCTTGACTAGTGCTTGCCAATCAGAAATTTTTCCTTTCCCGAATCTTAGCGACCCCAATGTCCTAGGGATGTTTGCAATCCCTTTCAGGTGGGTCTGTAATGCGCCGATCACCGGCACGTTCTCGGCACGCAAGAAGCATTCCACTGCATCGTGTCGTGCCTTCAGTACCTGTAGTGACAGTGATGGTCGTATGAACCATGTACGCAGCAGCGAGCGACCCAAGGCAGTTCGGGTCATGTTCAATATACCTGAAGATGAAGTCAAGCAGGCACTAGAACAGTATGGAAGAGTGGAGACAGACCAAACAACGAGAGTCCCTCTTTCGTTTGATCGGAGTGGATTGAAGCATGGTTTTCATTTTCAAACACCTGCAAGGAACTGTTATAACAGAGGATCACACAAAACCACAGTATAAATCGACCGACTACGCTTACCAAAGAGTGTCTGCATTGACGTGCATCACTTTGTCACTGATGGATGTTGACCAGGGTGAATAGCACGAAGAAGAAGACATACAGGGTCAATGCTTCGATACTACAAATGTTTAGTTCCGTCGCTTCATCGGTATTGTTTAGCTCCCCTGTTGCTCGTTCGCGAGTGAGGAAATCGAGAAGTGCCCCCACCGAAGATATCTGTACAGTGTCACTTATTTCTCGTGGTATTCGTAACACGACTCACACAAAGAGGTGCCGACTCCAATGAAGCGAAATTCGCTAGACGAATGGCAGCATTCCACCGTTCCAGTGCAGGATCTCCTGTGGCGTTCCTTCTCTTAGCCATGAAATCGTATGCGTTCCTTACTCCGATTGTTGAAGAAGCGTCGGATGCGACCTCGCAGTTTGAATCCAAGCCACAGTCCAGGCGAGCAAGCAAGCTCAACGACAACATCTTGTTCCGACCCTTAGTAGGAGCGAATTCTCTGTGGGGTCTAATCTGGACAACGCCACCAGAAGTTTCCGCTGCACAAAATTATGGGCTAGATGTTAATATATGCGTCTGGACCGGACAGGCTCACCATGCTTTTGTAATACTGAAATGAAAGAGTCATCAGCCCTTGAGCTAGTAAGTATAAAACTTGGATCCGAGTGTTCCAAGACTATACGGGGTTCAAGTTTTTCACCCTGAGGAGCGATACCAGCATCACTGACCCATTTTCGTTAAGTCATGGTGAGGGCTTTCTTGAGTGTCTTCGAGCACATATACAACGCATCCGACGGGGTCATAGTACGCGCAGCCGATGCGACCACTGAGAAGGATGAGATGCACCATAGTATCCTACCGATTACACCCAACTTACTGCTGGCCAAATATGCTCAAACATACCTGCAGGGTATCATATAACTAGGGGGCGCAGGCGGTGCAAATTACGACATTACCTTCACTGAGCTGGAGGATTCTGAGCTCGCATAATCACGTTCGTCCTGTGGGTCCGACGGGCTATCCCATCTAACACGCTTCGCTCTGGTCCCAATCTCTGGACCACGGTCTCCCTGGTTTATCCCGTTCGGAGGTTCATGCTCGGGCGTCCATTCGTCAGGTGTGGTCCGAGAACGTCTTAGCTCAGACCTGCGTGGCATCCCAGTCACCTGCGAGTCTGCGACGAAGAAGATGGCAAGGCAAACTCAATGCGACGGGGCAACTTTTGGGGGCAAAGAACACGTAATCGCGACGTCACAACGGGTGTGGGTGTGAATTGATGCATATATTCACGTGATGCCAGGGATGCAACAGTATTATCAGGATTCACTTCTTTACTCGCAAGAGTTCCTTTGTATCCTCTCCAGTGACTATCAAACCATCGGTCGGAGATACACGCATCATTTTCAGATCAAGGACATACCATTTAATAGCAAACTTTGGGCATCAAGCATGACGCGGTTCCCAGATGTGGCGAGAACATTCGCAATATCACGAGCGGCCTCTAAGCGACGAAGCTCCAGGAAACCCTTGTTCGCCCGCATCGCTTCACCAATGAGCTCTGCACTGCGTGCTTCACCTTGTGCGCGGACAATGATAGACTATCAAAAGTCGGTCAGCACGGATTGACAGCCAAGAATGTTGTAACCTGCTTGTTTTTCCTGTATAGCTTGGTCGACCAAGAACGCGGCTCGAAGTGCAGTTTGTTGTGCAACCTTGAAAAAGAGGTAATAAGACATACATAACACCGAAAAATTATAGTAGGGAACAGACTTGTTTTGCTTCGACAGCATGTGTGAATTCAGGGGAGAACGCGACATGTGTGATGGAGACATCATCGAGAACAATGTTGAAGCGCAGGGCTCGATTTGTCAGATTCTCGCGGATCAAACGCGAGACCTAACAGGGTACAGTCAGTGAACCCCTCCACGGAGGACGCGACGGGCTATTGACCATTTCACGCTGAGTGATGAGCTGGCTAGCATTGAACTGGGCGACTACACTCTTAAGGACTTCGTTGACGATGGAAGGCAGTACACGCTCGTCATAGTCCTTCCCAATTTCACGGTAAATTTTGGGCAATGCAGAGGTAGACGGTCTTGACAGCACTCTGCAAGTGATATCTACCATTTGCAGATCTAATGCGAATCAGAAACATAATAGTTGTCATTAGTAACGATGAGCAGACCTTTGGTCCCAGTCAAACTTGCAACACTCCGGGGCTTGGCACGGATATCAAAAACGATGGGAGTCTCGAACCAAGGCAACTGGGAGAACTAATTGGCCACAGGATACGATGCAGAGTAGCATACGTACCATGAGGTGCGTCCCCTCGTTATAAATGTCATCTTTCACACCGTAAAGGCTAAACAAGACAGTGAATGGACAGTCTCTGGAAAGCTTGTTGCTCGTACCGCGTATACTTGATGGCACGATGACCACCGTCGACTTGAAATGAGTTCAGTATGGTTCCTGAAGTAACTGGGACGAGCGAAACGACGCACCGTTGAACAAACTGGCATTGAGGAGTAATCCACCACCGATGAGCGCAGCAAGCAGACCACCTCCGGCAAAAAAACGACCAGGAAAGCCCCCTCCTCCTTGACTCCCCGCCCGCTGGACCTGCTGCGCGAACCTTCGAAACGCCTCTTCGCTGTTCATGAGGGAGCTGGCGAATTCGCGGGTTTGTCCACACTCCGTGACTAACCGTCACGTGATCTAATCCTATGATATTTTTTGAGCGATCTCCTCTCATACCTCCGTCAAAGATGACCGCCCAGAATGATGTAGCAAGCAGCGTGGTCCGTCTTTTCCGTACATTGGGTTCTGGATCTAGTTGATGCGGTCTGATAGCTTGGCTGGATATCGATTTCATGCTGGTGAGCTCTCTTGCACCACGGCTACGCCCGTTAATATTGGGCAATTGCAGGATCATTGTGTACTCTCCGCAGATCATAGAAAACTATCAATTGCAAAGTGGGGAGGGTTTGTCTCTCCCCTTTGTTTGCATATGGCTGCTAGGTGACATGTGCAACTTATGTGGGGCCGTTCTGGCAGACCTACTGCCCACTATAATCATCCTGGGTGTTTACGCAAGTGGCCATGGACACGCTTTTTCCGCCATCGATCTGACGGATTTCTGACAGTACACGCTTTGTGATACCACGCTGCTTTTCCAGGTATATTACTACCGGTGGAAGCAGCGCTCTGGCAGAATCCTGCGAGCGGAAGGGGCGAGCCCGACAGAGCAGTCCTGCTTGCTTGGTGATAATGCCCTAGTGCATGGGTCAGAGACTCGTGCAACGTCTGTATTACGACTGTTTATGCAGTACGCTGCGGCGGTGGCGTTTGTCATGGCCACTGGGGTGGTTGCGTATCTAATCAGTGAGCGAATACAGCGCAAAGATCCCCCCGCTCTCCCACCGGACACACCCCTGGAGTGGAAAATCCAGGTGATCGGATGGATAAGCGCCCTGTCATACCGTGAGTGGAAAGTTGATGCGGATGGGGTCACACTGAACATGTTCAAGTGGGGGCACGGGTGCCACAAATATGTGAGTGGAGGAGCGAGACGGGATACCGTTGTCTGACAGCCTACAGTCAAGAACGTGAAGACCAGGTGCGAAGGGCTTGCGCCGGGCCTATTTCTGTTTGCGATCCTTGGGAATGCGACATACGCCTCGTCGATTGTAGTGGTGTCGATGGAACGACAGTACCTGATAAGGAATGCGAGCTGGCTTGCTGGTATGGAGCGTGTGCGCGTGTAGTGGATGTACTGACGGGCATTGTCGTTGTAGGAAGCGCGCTGACGATATTTCTTGACCTGATTGTATGGGCCACGTAAACTTGCAGAGGCAGGGCTGACCGTGTATTGGCAGGTACTCTGCCAGTTCTTCTATTACGGCTTGTTGTCTCGCCAGCGGGGCTGGATTGATGGAGCTGGCGGGTGAGCTAGGCGGGTCTAGGTCCCGCGGGTGTAGAGGTGTTGTCGTATAGAGTGTCCTGTGTGGGAAGACATTGCTGCCTCGTTGTTCGACCTCGTGTTCGAGATGCTGTTTTGCCGCTACACGTTCCTGTCCAAATCGCCTCCTGGGGAAACACAGCGCGGCATGCGTCTGGCCTCGTGCTCCTCGTCGAGCACCACATCTCATATTCCGCAGGTACATTCTTATCCGTGCCATGTTCTCCATCCGCCTCTGGATCCTCCTCCGTCCCGCCCCACTTCATGCCCATCCGCTCAGCAGGTTTGTCTCCTCTCTTTCCCTTGTCCAGTCCGCTTTTTATTCTTGTCGCACAGGCTCCGTCTGATCCATCTCCATCTCCGGTCTGACAGCCGCTCTGCACGCCCTACGACAACCCGATTATTTAAACGACCCCGTGCTCCCTCTCCCCTCCCTATATCTTTGCGCCTCCGTTCGATCATCCCGCTCCCGTGTCACCATGCAGTGCCTTTCTGCGTCTCGTCTTGCTCGTGACGATAGTGTTCTTCCTACCCATCGTCATGGTTCAAAGTTCGCGGACGTCCCCTCTTTCCCATCTCCCTCGTCTAGTGCATTCTCATCCGTTTCCAGTTCCCCTCCGCCACCCTACGAAGACGTTCACTTCATCTCCAAACCCATCCTCGTCTCTCCGCTATCCGGTTCAATCGAGCCTTCTTCCCTCGCCAGCCCTGGCCCCCCCAACAATTATTTGCCCCACCCAACCCCTATCGGTGGTCTCGCGATGTCGTCTAACCCCCAAGCATCAATCTCACACCTCAGGGAAGCTCTCAGCTCGCTGGACACCCAGATGGCCTCGCTACTGAGTCAACGTCAAGAACTCGAGTCGCATCTCGAACAGGCAGTTCGCTCACAGTCCCCCATCTACCGTCTTCCTGAAGAGCTTCTTTCGTCCATATTCGTCACTGGCGTTTGCCAATCTGGCGATCAGGATTCGTTGCTAGTGTCCAGTTTAATGCTCGTATGCCGCTACTGGAGAGACGTGCTCATTAACTCCCCAGAGCTGTGGGCCACCATCTGCATCAGTCCTCACGACTCTCTTCAAAAGGCGCGCCGCAAGCTAGCCCGGTCCAAGTCTGTCCCTCTCGACATTACCGTCAACTTCACTCCTCGCGCAGAAAACGCGGTAGGTATAACGGAGAACATCGTCCGCGCAATGGACCTCCTTCGTCCTTCCCTTTGGCGTGCAAAGTCCTTCCGTCTCAGCGTACCCAATAGAGCACAGGCGCATGCAGCACTTATGCGCTGTAAAGAAGACGCCCCTCTTTTGGAAATCCTGTCGATTTGTATCTTCCATTCTATGCAAGAGGATCACTATTCATCACCTTGTCTTCCACTCTTCAACGGCAACACTCCGCGTCTCCTCTCGTGTTCATTTACTTCATTCAACTTTGGCTGGGACAAGCAGATCGTGTCTGGTTTACGAGTTCTACAACTTGGCGGATACTGGAATGGTTTCTCTCCCTCTGTCGACAAACTCCTCGAGATACTCCGTGGTTGTCCATACCTAGAGGAGCTCGCTCTCCGCAACATGTCGGATGCGGACCCAGAGGCCTCTATGCATTCAGAGCCCGAGCTTATACCCAACAGGGTTGTAAAGCTACCTCGGCTCATCAAGGCTTCTTTTTATTATTGTGGAAACTTGCGCATCCGGATGCTCCTGAGTCAAATATCGTTTCCGGCACTCGAATCGCTGGAGTTTTGTTATCTCGATAATTTGACGCCCATCCTCGAATATCTCAGACAGCAGTCCCTCACATCACTTCCTCTTCGTCACCTGCGCATCGAGTCCAGTTTTATTAACGAATCCAAGTTCGTAACCCTTTTGAAGCGACTGATGTCACTTACGATGCTCGAGCTAATTGACATCGAGGACGTATCGAGTTTCCTCCTCAAAGTAAGTCTGTGTTATTCTGAATCTCAATTAGCTCAATAAACGGTGTAGAACTTGTCCGCACCACCCGCCTCGCATCCATGGACCTGCCCTAAGTTGGAGCATCTGAACCTCGACGGCTGCACGAGCGTGGAATGGGACTCGTTGCGCGGTCTCATAGAATCTCGCCTTTCCGGGAAAGCTTCGCAGTCGTCATCTGCCCCCACAACAGCGCTGCGTGCTATATCAAGCGCGTCAGCTTCTGCTCACGTTCATGCT
>JBBPLV010000832.1:899-13826 GCA_038089975.1 Boletellus ananiceps | reverse complement strand
GGCAATGTGGTGGAGGGGATGGGAGAGAGGGGGGGAACAGTGGGGTAAGTGTTCACTTTGGACTGTTGACAAATTGTGCAGCCTGCGACAAAGTTTTTGACAAAAGTGGAAAGGCCTGGCCACCAGAAGTCTCACTCAATGAGAGCCTTGGTGTGAAAGAAACCCATATGGCTGGTAGTAGGAGATGTGTGGAGGGCAAGGAGGAGAGGGGAATGAGAGGTAGGAGGAACATACATGCGATGATGAAAGAAAAGGTGCCCGTTGTCAAGAGACCAATTGGAAAGAGTAGAACAGGGAAAAAGAGGAGAGCCATCCTGGAGGTTCTGGATGGTGCAAAGAACAAGGGGGTCAAAGGAGGAGGAGGAATGAATGGTATTGGCTAGGGTGAGGTCGAGTGTGGTAATAACATGAGGCTCTGGGAGAATGGGAGAAGAGATGTTGTTGAGGGAAGTATCAATGAGGTTTTTCTGAGAAAGAGCATCAGCAAGGGCCATGCAAGTGCTGGGGGTAACCTGCCAAAACAAGTCAAAATCTTGAAGGAAGAGAGACCAGCAAGCCTATCTGCAAGAGAGTTTTCTGGGGTCCTTGAGATATGAAAGGTTCTTGTGGTCAGTGAGGACGGTAACAGGATATGATGTGCCAAGGAGGTATTGACACCATTCCTGTAGAGCAAGGATAACAGCGAGGAGTTCTCAGTTGTAAATGTCGTAGTTACATTCAGCAGGACTAAAGGTTTTGGAGAAATAGGCACAGGGGTGGGCATCACTGTTAGAGTTGGCTTGGAGAAGAACAGCACCAGTGGCAAGGAGGGAAGCATCTGTCATGATGGAGAAGGGGCAAGAGACAAGGAAAGGCAAGGATGGAGGAGGAGGAGAAGTGGTGCTTTAAGGTATCAAAAGCTCGCTGTTGGAGAGGGGTCCAGAGCCAGGGTTTGTCCTTCCAAGTAAGGAGAGTGAGAGGAGCGACAAGATCCAAGAAACTAGGAATAAATTTGTGATAGAAATTTGCAAAACCAAGGAACGAATGGATGCCTTTGATGGAAGAGGGAGGTTGCCACTCCTGGATTGCCAAGAGTTTGGTGGGATCCATTTGAATATGTCCCTGTCCAATGATCAAGCCAAGGTATTCCATGGTTGCAACATCAAAGGAGCACTTGGAGATCTTCAAAGAGAGGTTGTGCTTGTGTAGTTGGAGGAGCACCTGCTTCATCCAGGCGTGATGTAGTTCTACATCATTCTTAGTGTGGATACCAATGTCATCCATGTAAATCTTCAACCAGTGCTCTGTGATCATATCTGCAAATATGTGATTCATGAAGGCCTGAAAGGTGGGAGGTGCATTGCTGAACCCAAAGAACATGACAGTGGGTTCAGAGAGTCCAAGAGGCATGATGAATGCAGCCTTCCATTGGTCCTCCTTGCATAGACAGATGTTATTATATCCCCAGCACACATCAAATTTGGTGAATAGAGTCAAATCCTTCATGCTGTCAATTAATTCAGAGATGAGGGGGAGCAGATAGGCATTGTGGATGGTATGGGAGTTGAGATAGTGATAATCCTGATAGGGTTGGAGAGTGCCATCTTTTTGGGTACAAAGAAGAAAGGGGATGCTTGGGAGGATTTCAAGGGAATGATCCAACTGGTTTTAAGATTTTCCTCTATGAAGGTTTGACAAGCTTCCTGTTCAGCAGGGTTGAGAGGGTAGATCTTGCTGATTTTCAGAATGAAGGATGGCTTGAGATTGATGGTGTGGTCGAAAGGATGGTGTGGGGGGAGGATACTGAACATCTGCTCAGAGAAGACATCCGCAAACTCTTTGCACTAGGAGGGGACCTCTTGCTCCTTGGGTTTTTCAGCTTGGGCAAGTTGGGTCAAGAGGGTGATTTTGCCAAGGTGTTGGGGATACAGGTCTACTTTACCCTCATTCCAAGGTGGACTCTCATGAAGAGGTACCACAGCATCTTGGAGGGTGAGGGTATTGGCAGTCCAATCAATGAATGGGTTCATTTTCTTTAACCAGGGCATTCCAAGAATAATGCAAGGAGAGCTGAGGGAGGTGATGAGGAGGGTTACTGTATCCAAGGTGTCTGGGAAGATTACATCAGCAGTGATGGACCATTTGATGGTTTCTTGGTGGTTTTGAGTACCATCAATGTTGTAGGTGATGAGGGGTTGGGGAAGATGATGGATGACGGAATGAAGCTTAGGAACCAGAGAGGTGTTGATGAAGCTACTAGTGGCACTGCTATCAATAAGAGTGGTGGTATCAACGCTTTGAGATCCTGCTTGTAATTGGACTGGAAGATGCATGGTTTGTTCATTGGGTAGTCCTACAAGAACAGCAGAGATATCTAGGGAAGAGGATGTTGGGATGACTTCCCTTACTGAAAATCCGAGGAATTTCCTTCCTTCAGGGTGTCATCGAAACAGAACTTCAGCATTTGAAGGATCTCTCCTTCATCTTTTTCTCCAGTTCAAAGACTATTGACATAGGTTTTGACCATGGAAGATGTTTTGGGAACAGGGAGTGTGGAGGTGGTGGTAGGGGTGACTGAAGAGGTGTTGGTGGCTTGGACTTGTTGTGGGTTCTGGAAGGGATTGTTAGAGGACCTTGTCTGGGGAGTCTGGGATATAAAGGTGCAGCATTGTTGGGCATTGTGACCTTTCTTATGGCAGCAGAGGCAAAGGCCTTCCCTGAAACATCGAGTGCATTCATCTGGGGTGAGCTTGGAGACACAAATGGTGTCGACATCCATGGCATTAGGGTCTGGGATGGAGGAGCGGTTGGAAAAGGTAGAAGGAGTTCTATGTCCCTTCTTGAGAGTGACAATGTGGGCTTTCTGAGCATGAAAGGTCTTGGCTTTTTCAAGCCAGTCTGCAATGGTGGTGGAGATGGTTGTCATGGAGAGGATCATGATGGCGATCTGTTGATCCAGTCTGAGAGAGAACTGATCAATGAGGGTAGTCTGGTTGGAGATCCCTGGTTTGGTAGCGAGGTTCTGGAAATCAGTGATATACTTTTGAAAACCATCATCCAATTCTCTGTCTGGTTGCTTGAACAACTTCTGGATGAGCTTGGAGAGTTCAAGGTGGGCAGTTGCTTTGGTGCCAAAGGGATAAAACATAGATTCAAAATTTTGAACAAACTTGTCAAAGGTTTTTTTGGTTGGAGCAAGGGTGGTGTCAGCCATGCAGTCATACCACATTTCAAAGAAGGAGACTCCTCATCCCTTACTCATCTTGTTGAGGGTCGTCATGACCTTGTGGTTGTCAGAGGTGTACAGCATGGCATTGATTGAGAAATAGGCTTTCATGGCCTTGATCCATCAGATGGCATCCGAGGGTTCTCCAGAGAAGTCAGCAGGGAGAGTGGCTTTGAGTTCTGACATGACGATGACTGGGGCAGGGGGTTGGAGAGCAACTGGGGGTGCTGGGGTTGGGAGCTGGGCAGTGACTGGGGGTGCTGGAGCTAGAGACTGAGGTGCTTGCAATGGGATGGGGGCATAAGTGCTAGAGGACAAGGCAAAGACGCAATGCTGATGGTGCCATGGGGTGGGGGCTGGGAGAACTGGGATGAAGTGATGAGAAGACTCTTGACTAGGGATATCCTTGTCTGAGGATTCTGAGGGTCTGATGTGGCAAGACGTGATGACTGGGGCGTCCTACTCCTAGATAGGAGGGACAAAGAGAGATTCTCATTCTTTTGTTATGCAGGACATACCTCAAGTACTCATACTAAGGCTGACTGACAGGCAGGACACTCACGAAGAGGTACAACTCAGCCTGAAGGGAACTAGAGGGACTATACAGTCAAAGACCAGACTAAAGATGAGGGGCAAGAACTTGGAAGGGTACTTGGACTAAGGAGGACTCAAGGCAACACTAAATTGTGTAAAGTATAGGACAGCAGGTATAGTAATAGAGACCGTGTGAACATAGTACTCTATCTAGAGGTAAAGCAGATAAGGTGATGAATGTAAGCATTGCCGAAGAAGTTGTCTGAGAAGTCAAGGGAATACATATAGGAGAACAGGTAAATGAAAAGGGTTAAGGTATACCTATGTGTAAACAAGGTAAAGTGGGATACTACTCATGAGAATGAGAAGAGAAAGTGAGTAGGGGTTCTGCACAGTGAAGTGAAGAGAAAACAAGATGGGAGGCTACTCAAGGGATAAAACTGTAACAATGTGCATGCTGTGCATGATTGTGCTAGACTGGTGAGTTGTTTTGTGAGCAATACTCCAAACATATTTTCAGATACATACCAAGGATATCAAGCATATTTGAAGCACCTGCTCATGGCACAAGCATATGATGATATTGGAAATCAATATGGGACACCGTAAGTTTATCAAGCCATTGGTTGATCACCAGCATTTGTCCCAATGCCTGATGATGATTAGATTGCCAATAAGGTTTCTTCACTGCCTTGATGTGCTTGGACTCAGTTATTGAAGAACATAGGCCATTCAGTGTGCCAAATAATTTGATTAGCTCAGAGTAGTGAGAAAGCAATTGTTGGCAGGGAAGAGAAAAGGATTGCACAATGCCAGCATTCTTAAACACCTTATGAAACCGATGAAAATGTGCTAGTGTTAGAGCCTGTTCTTCTCCACTCTGCTTCAGTCAGTTGGAGGTGTAGACAGGAGGGATGAGATGGATGAGAGGAGTCCAGAAGGTCAGAAATGTTGGAGGTGTTGAGGATGTTAGTCTCAGCAATGTAGGGGTGGCATGCTGTATCCTTGTGTGCTCTCAGTCCTCTGAGGTTGGAGGTTGGACAGAGAAGGCGGAGATATCAGAGATGGAATCCAATAGAGGTAGACTGAAGAGAGAAGTGGAGAAGATGGCTAGAATCAATATTCAAACTAAGGTTACAGGAGGTAAGTACAGAGCTTATATAGTATGGAGTCCAAGGCTACATCTACAAACCACTGTTTTTGGCATAGAGCTACAGTGCAGTACAGAGACTACAGAGGCTACAGAGCAATAACGTACTAGTCTCATAAGACTCCATTACACTAAATAACACCATTGGAATCACTTTTATTTCACTCTAGAATGGGGGACCTTTCTGTGCACTGTATGACTGTAGGACACTGTACATACACTGTATAGCACTGTACAGCTTTGTGCCAAAAACAGTGGTTTGCAGATGTATGTACTATGGAGGGCAGAGACAGAAGTCAGAGAGGACTGACACTGGATCACTAATAAGGTATGGAGTCCTAAGGTAGAAGGCGATGTCCGGAACCAGTGATAGGAAATACCAGCCATGAGTACAGATGTACAGGAATCAGAGATATATAGAGATAACAGAATGTATATACAGAGATAAGATAAGATGTCAGAACAGAGTTGGAGATATACATACAGAGTTGGAAATACATATAGGAGTCAGAATAGGGGTATTGGATCGGAGGAAGGGGTGGAGCATCAGAAGTAGAAGTTGGACTGACATGGGATGTGACAGCTAGCATGTCATTGAGGTGCTGCAGATCAGCTGTTGAGATAATGTCCTTGTGGACAAGATAACAGAACTCAAGGAAGGCATGAAATGTCCAAAGCATGTTGCAAAGGACATACCCTTTGATTACTGCAAGGTAAACCTAGTTAGAATATCTATATCAGCAATAAAACATAGGCCTCTTCAATGCAACTAATCTTTATAAGTGCCTTGGAATCATCACCTGTCCACTATTTAAAGTGTCAGCCTTGAGGGAATCTTCGAAGCCCAGCAAAAGATGCCACCGAGGTGATGCTAATCATTGTATCAGTATTTTATTGCATACAATGTAGACCAGCATACTTACTGACAATCTATATTATCAAGAAATTCATCTGCTTGTTTTTTACCATATGTGATAAGAAAGTACTTCTCTATCCAATCAACAAGATGGTCCTTGAAGATACCTTTGATAAGCTGGTGGAGGATATTGGGTGAGAGAAGGTGACATATATCTGCATGAGGAAAGTTGTTTGTGAAGGGCTTGAAATTATCAGCCAATTAAATTAAAGAAGTAAAAAAAAACTTACAACAATATCACTGACAATACCAAACTTGTGCCATAGGTCATCAAGATCAAGTTTGTCAATTAAAATGTTAGTATGATCATGAGAGCACCACAAGCCTTCTTCATCGAGGTTTGTGCAGTGACCAAGTGTCACATCTCATGTCAGTCCAACCCTACTTCTGATCCTCCAACTCTTCCTCCAATCTGACACCCCTAATTCCGACTCTGTATGTAATCTCTGACTCTGTAGATACCTCCGACTTCGACTCCAACATCTTATCTCTTATCTCTGTATATCTGACATCTGTACTCATGGCCAGTATCTCATGTCACCAGTTTCAGACATTGCCTCTATACCTTCCAGACTCCTCTTGTTCATCTCGACCTTCTGTCCGCACCTCCAACTGACCAGAGCAGAGTGGAGAAGAACGTGCTCTAACAGTATATTCAGACTATCACTTGCACATCTCTCACACTTTAAACTCACATGGCTCATCACAGTTCCTACAGGACATACTCTCAGACTCTGTCCACTTCTGGATGACATCAGTCCCTCCTCTCTCACAGCAGTCCATCCCATGCCTCCATAGATTCAGATGAGGAAGGATGATTCATCTCATTCACCTGACGTTGCCCAGTCTCTATCCTCATGGAACCTGCACCTCCAACACCCATTGCTAGTCACTATGGTGGCTCCATGCACCCTCCACCTGGCACTCCGCCAGCTCCATTCCCTACGTCCTCTGTTTCCCATGCCTCTGTCTCCAAGTTGCTGTCCAACTCCATATTGGCACTGACCAATGCCATTCATGCACTGGTGCGCTCCAGAGCCAGTTCTGGTGGCAACTCCACTCCCACTCCTTCCTGCATCCAAGTCCATCAACCTGACCAGTTCAACAGCTCAAACTCCCATGCACTCCGCACCTTCCTAGTGCAGTGCGAACTCAATTTCCAGGACTGTCCTTGGGCTTTCAGCTCTGACCATGCCAAAGTCACCTTTGCACAGTCCTACCTTTCAGGTTCTGCCCTTGAATGGTTCAAGCCCAACCTCCTGGCTTGTGACCCACACTCCTCGTCCTGTCCACTCTGGATGGATGACTACTCTAAGTTTGTCCAAGAACTCTGCAACAACTTTGGTCTGCACAACTATGTCAGAGATGTGGAACACAACCTCACTTGCCTGACCATGTCTGATGGTCAACACATCAGTAAATATATCATAGAGTTCAATTGGTTGGCCAGTTAACTTGACGACTATGGTGATAGTGCCCTCCAGCACAGGTTTTACAGCAGTCTCCCTGACTGGCTCAAGAATGAGATATCCCATCAAGGTAAGCCCTCCACTCTCCAAAACCTCCACTATCTGGCACAGTCCATCAATGCCAGATATTGGGAGTGTCAATTGGAGCTCATGTGCTAAGGCACTCCCTCTGACCCATCCAACTCCTCCACCTCTGTCATCGTGCCCTCTGCCTCTGTGCTCTCTGTCTCCAACTTGCAGACCTCTGGGTCTTCCTCTCCAGACCATACCCCTCACTCTTTATGGGGTTCTGGTCCTTCCTCCACCTCCCTTTCTTCTGAGTCTGACTCTGACTCCACCTCCTCCAATCCTCCTTCACCCTCCAATCCTTCCTCTCCCATCGTTTCCAATGATGAAGAGGACTTCCCCATCGCCAATGACAATGACCTCTCAGAGGATCCTGACTCTCCTAACTCAGACTCTTCCAGATCTGAGCATTCTGACTCTGATCCTCCTGACTCCCCAGTTGATGAGGATGAGGATGACACCTAGTGCATCTTCCTTTCCCATTTCCACCTCCCATTCTGGCTTGCACCTGTTACAAATTGTTCTGAGTCCTATGGATTGCAGTATCATTCTTCGTTGTTCGGTCTGACTATCTTTCCTTCCTATCTAGACGATGCTACTTACCTGGTGTTCCCCTTGTATCCGCCACCAGATAGGGACTCTTAGGTTGCTACTTTTGGTATGCCCTATTTACTACTCTTGGACACATAGCCCTCCTACAACACTATCTCTTTATTGGTGTTGTGTCTCCCACACTACCACACTAGGTATCTCTCAGCTACTATATCTGGAGTTACTACTTTAGCACAAGTACAGCTCTACCTAGGTATTTAAACCATGCCTTGTACTATAGCAGGTCTCTAGCTAGTTCTGCACAATTGTACATGCAGTCTCTGGCCACCACGAGTCCTAGGAAAGGATAGCAAGACTTGGGAACTCTATTAGTCTTCACACCACTATTGAGAGTGTGCTGCTTCTACTGTGAAACCCAGTCGAACAGTAGGAGAACATAGTCAAACAATTGGGAGCAATAGTTGAACAGTTAACGAACTGTTCAAACTAGGGATTGTACACGCTCAGCATAACAGCATCACTGCCAGTTCCAGTTCTGTTCCCATTCCCCTCAGACACAACCTGTCCTTTTTGTCCCCTCAGCCCTCTGTACCCCCTGTCCCATTCTGACCTTCTTCTGACTCCTTCTGACCTGATTCTGCAACTCCCTGCTTGATGTAGCACCAGATATTCCTCCAAACTCCCTCCTACCTTGGCTTTTCACCTCTGCTGGGTCCCTCTGGCACCTGTGAACTTGGGACTTGACTCATCCTCTGCAATCCATTGATCTATGAGTATTGGGTCATATAATCCAAGCACATTTGCTATGGCTGCCAGTATTCTGCTAGTGTCTGTTGAGCCTTCAACACTATCTGATGGTTTTTTTCCATCACCTCTGACCGACTTGCCTTCCCTCTGCTTCCACATGCCTCTGCTAATATGGCCATTTCATCATGTCCATGGATTGGACTCACCATGCGTTTCCTTTCCCCTATCTGGTGCCATCTCTCCTGCAGCCTATTGTCTGTTGTGTTGGACTCCACCCTCCCCTTTTCCCCGGTCTTCTGGCCCCTTTCTGGGTCTGCATTGACTTTTCTGTCTTCCGACCTCCTGCCCTCCCATTTCCTTTCCCCTCACTGGTCTCCTCTCTCTGATGCTGGGATGTTGGCCTAGGGGGGGATGGGGTGTCCTTTTTTCATCTTGTCCATCCTCCCATTCCACTCCCTGACCAGTTTTCGTCCTCCTTCCTCCTTCCTCTGCGCTTGTCTCCGAGCATCTCTGCCCTCCTGACTCATCCTTTTCCTCTCCTTTCCTGACACCTCCACCCACCATTTGGTGTCTCTGCCTCCTCCCTCCATTCTCGACTCCTTCCTTGCTCACTCTCCAAGCACCTCTGGCCTGCTAAGCCAGGTATCCCTTTTGTTTCTTGCTCCTCTCTCTGTTCTCACCTCCTCCTTTGCTCACTCTCCAAGCACCTCCAGCCTACTAGCCAGGTCTCCTTTTTGTTTCCTTTTCCTCCCTCTGTCTTTTTGTCCTTCAGACTCTCTGGAACGTACTCCCACGTTCTTATTCTTCTTATTCTTCTTATTTTTCTTGTCCCTCCTCCTTTTCTCTCACTCTGACTCTTAGGGTTCCAAGCTTAGGCCTTCAAGGGTTCAAGCCCTAAGAGGGGGATACTGTCACATCCCATGTCAGTCTGACCCTTACTTCCGATCCTCTGACCCTTCCTCCGATCTGACACCCCTAATTCCAACTCTGTATGTAATCTCCGACTCTGTAGATACCTCTGACTCCAATTCTGACATCTTATCTCTTATCTTCATATATCTGACATCTGTACTCACAGCTGGCATCTCATGCTGCCAGTTCCAGACATCACCTCCATACCTTATGACTCTGTACCTCATCTGTAATCCATAGCACTGATGTCACCATAGTGATCCAATGTCAGTCCTCTCCAACCGCCATCTCTGTCTCCTGTAGTAGCCTTGGACTCCAAAGTATATAAGCTCGTACTTACCTCCTGTACTACTCAGTCTGAATATCGATTCTAGCCATCTCCTCTACTTCCCTCCTCAGTCCATCTCTGTCAGATTCTGTCTCCAACATCTCCTTCTCCATCCAACCTTTGACCTCAGAGGGCTGAGAGCATGCAAGGGTACAGTGTGCCATCCCACATCGCTGAGATCAATATCCTTGACACCTCCAACATCTCCGACCTTTTGAACACCTTCCAGACCCCTCTTGTCCATCTCGACCTTCTGTCCACACCTCTGACTGACCAGAGTGGAGTGGAGAAGAACATGCTCTAACACCAAGACACCTGGTGACACAGTTACTACCTTTAAACACAGGCCATATATGTACAAATACAAACCTTGCACACCAGTTCCACATGATGCATGCCAGGAGTGCCTGCTCCTCATAATCAGCAATATAAGGGCCTAACCCATATATGACTCACTGATAGTGCATGTCAGCACAACAGGCCACTTCCATTGCATCATGAAGGGTTTGAAGACCTGCAAGATGTGGGACAGAGAGACATGGAATAGCTGATGGCAGAACTTGCAAAATTCAGCAGTTTTCGCTCCCTCACAAGTGGCTAAACAATTGTTAGAATAGTTATGTAAAATTCATGAATGGACTCACTTTTCAGCATAGTGAGGAAGCCAATAAGAGCCAATCCATGCTGATGTGCATGCCATGCATTGTTGTGGATGTTGCCAATAGACAAATACAATGGGTAGTAGTTGTATTGGCCAGTAGCCACAGATACTGTCATCTTATCACTACCAAGAATGACAGGTACAAAGGTTGCACTCCTGCTGTTTGTGATATCACAGGCAATAAGATCCTGCAGGATAATGCACATTAGCTCATTGAGACCTTACAGTAAGCATAAAAAGAAAGCTAACTGCTTGGTCCCATGCCCAATCACCTAAAAAAATCTTGAAAGCACCATTCATGTGTTTTGGCTTCATATTCATGGAACAGCCAGAATTTGACATGGTTGGCCAGCCCAGGGTTGGCCAGCATATTATGGATTGTCTGGTGAGGGCATCTGAACCATACATTGTACAAGTCATTCTTCCATGGTACAGGAAGGTTGTGATCCTCTGACATGTGGTTATATTTGATGCTGAAACTTTGCCAAGGGACATCACTATGGCAAATAGTATCAATAGTCTTGTATACATCCCTGTGATTTGCATAGAGTGGCTGAGTGCCTGCATTGAGCAATGATTCACTCCAGATATCAAGAATAGTGTCTATTTGTGTTCCAGGCATCTGGTTGTGCATGTATAAAAAGTCTGCTAGTTCAAATTGAAGCCAGTCATGGAAAGGAAACCAGTCATCCTCAGCAGGCAGCTCAAGAGGGCAAGGGGGGGCACCAGATGGTAGAAACTGACTGTCTGTGTCGCATGGCTAGCCTATTAGATAGAATGTGTTGGGCTTTGTAATCCAGAGATGGCAAGATGTACATACCAGTTAAAATCGGGTGGTAGTTTTGAAGAATGGCATTGCATGGGCCTGAGTACTCAGTGTCAAGGTCAGGAACTTGGAGATCAGGCTTGTTTCAAGGCTTGTGGTCATCTGGCATATGGTCAGAAGGTAAAAACAGGGATGGACTGTGAGAAGGGGAATGGGGAGGAGAAATGGGAGGAGAAATACAAGGATGTTTTGCATGGATATGCTGTATCAAGCCTGATTGGTTTTTGAACCAACAATTACAACCTGGCATCATGCACAGGTATTGCAACTGACTGTGAGAAACCTGATGAGGGGGTGGCAAAGGCATTGGGGTACAACCAGGTGCAGTTTGGAGAATCCCAGTCTACAGCTAGAGCTCAGGGAAGGGTGCAGAATTTGTCATATACACAAACTTGCCTGATTTTTTTTGGAGTCAGAGTTATAAAAGGGTAGACTGTTGTACTGCCATTTACCTTAGCTTTTTTTTCCCTCCCACTTGGCTGTGTCCCATTCACCTGTCATTTCTTTGTTCTTCTTTGCTCCAAGTCATGGTAGCATCTCAATTCACCATCAAAGGAGTGGGTGGGCACACCTGCTCTGTAGAGTTGCCATCCAAGCCATCTCCTGAGACTAAGGCTTTGACCCAGCATACTCATCAGTCCAATGTGACTGCTCACCCAGGTTTGCCAGACAAACCAGCACCCAAGTGCACAAGCATGCAAAAGCAGGCTGACAAGGAACAAGTTAGACAGGCTAAAGATGCCAAGAAGTTGGCACTACAAGACATGTACAAGCATATTTTGACAGTACAGGCAAACATGGCCATCAAGCAAGCAGAGACTGTGAGCTCAGAATGGCCTACTGTGTGCCTGAAGCCTCATATCTTGAAGGAGCCAGCAAAGCAACAGGATGATGGTCTACCTGTAATTTTGGGACCTCACTACCCCTGCAAGTCATTTTACATTAACACAATATATGAGAAAACTGACCTGTTGCCTTCAGACATTGAAGACCAAGGCCCAAAACAGTCACTTCATGAGATACTCGCAGACATAACCCATAAGAGGTCAACAAAGTGTCAGGAAAAAGCTGTTGCAAACTGTCACATCCTGTGTCAGTCCAACCCTTACTTCCAATCCTCCAACCCTTCCTCTGATCTGATACTCCTATCTCTGACTCCTGTATGTATTCTCCAACTCTGTTCCAACATCTTATCTCTTATCTTCATTTATCTCTGATTCCTGTACTCTGTACTCACAGCTGGTATTTCCTATTGCTAGTTCTGGACATTGCCTTCTACATTGCAACTCTGTATCTCATTAGTGATCTATAGTGCTGACATCACAATAGTGATCTGGCATCAGTCCTCTCCAACTTCTGTCTCTGCCCTCCATAGTACATAGCCTCAGACTCTGTACTATATATACTCTGTACTTACCTCCTGTACTACTCAGTCTGAATATCTCATTAATCAACTATAGCCATCTTCTCTTCTTTCCTCCTCGGTCTTCATCTGTCAGATTCCATCTCTGACATCTCCATCCTCCTCTGTCCAACCTCTGACCTCAGAGGACTGAGAGCA
>JBBPLV010000831.1:0-13833 GCA_038089975.1 Boletellus ananiceps | reverse complement strand
TGTACTTTTGACAAATATCGATTATAGGTGTTCTGCTGATGCAAGAGACTCCCATTCTGTGGTTTCTTGAATGGCATGACACACCACCATTCGGAGGGATATGCTGAGTCTCCCCAGATCCAACACCCCTCTGGAATCACTCTCCCAGCACTTGCCGCCATCTGGGTCTCTTGAAATGCATATGCATCATGTATGCTCCCTGGATGGCCAAGCCCATAGTTGACAAACATCAGATTATGCAGCATGATGATCCCCTTAGCAGGTATGTTAGACCGATAATGCTGGAGCACCTGGTACTTGACTGACCTGGCAGTTCAGGGAAAACCGTGACTTTCAATCATAGAATCCATCACTGAACATCCCAGGTTGTGTATAGAGGTTTATTGATGTACCATCTACAGCAAAAACACCATTCTGCCAAGCATGATAAGTATGTTTTGCAGTGAAAGCACATGCTCGATGGAGATGTGGTGAACCAACCACAGGTATAGCTATGAACTTGTCATGGCAGTCAAGGAGTGCACTCATAACCCGGTGAGTACAATTGCAGACTGTCCCAGTGCTGACTCCTGCCCATTGAGCCATGTCCTTGGGTGAGCAAGCATTGCCATAGTGCCCTGCATGAAACAGGAAAATAGTGAGCTGGATTGACACAGGTAATTGCTGCTTATTTGACTGGTTATGAAACACGGGGTGATTACAGATTTTGTCTAGGATGTCGTCAAATATCTCTAGATTGACGCGAACCTTTTTTTGGAATAAATGAGGTCAGTGTTCTGTGAAATGGCCAAGGAGGGGGAGCTGGGATGCTTGCATTATTCCTTCATCTGGACGTTCCAGCACATGTGCTCTTGTTACTTCATCCTCTAAGGCTTCAATCGAGTTCAGGATATTCCTATACACTAAGTCAATTTCCTCCACCATGTCCAATGTGTCATCTGATTCCAAGCCAGTTGACATAGGATCAAGTGCAATTGAGGATGCAGAGACATCAGTGGACATCAGAGAAACTACCATTGGGCTATCATCATCCATCAATACATCCATCCAGTTCTCTTCATCTGTAAGTTCAGAGTCACTGCTACCATCAAATACTGCACTGATTTCTTCATTCTGGTGAATGGCTACAGATATTGTGCTTTCATGGAGGTATTCAAGGACTTTTAGACAAATAGAAGAATGTGGCATGGTATCAGAGATAGGAACAACTCAGTCATCCAATTTCTGAGTGATTCGTTCTTAAATTACAGTGATACCTATTGATAGAACTACTTGTGATATGAACAGTCTGCTGCCAGCAGGTGTTGCATGCCATCCAAATTTGGATGAGGTATTCACAGAGTCCTAAATGGCGGAGCTTGAATTGGCATCAACTTTGACCACAGTTCAGCTAGGGTTTAGCTAGTGTTTAGCTTGGCCTGAGCCAAACTTGAATACCCTTAATGTTGATGGAACTCAAAACTATCAAGGAACAATCAAATGGTCCATCACAGCAAATGCCATATTCCCTGACACTGTTACAATTTCATTCCTCTACCCACATGTTTTCCTATTATCCTGTCTTCACCCCTCTTATTCCTGCATCCCGGATCTCTCCCTGTACACTTACATTCATGTTCTGTTACTATGGAATGTTCTCAAAGTATCCATAGTTCCTTCGTAGTCATCACGCTTACCTTCTTGTCCGATTCAACTCGGACTTCCACTTTTAGTTTCCTTTTTGTTCTTTCCCATTCTTGGTACATGGTCTGTGCATGATTATCCTACCTATATAAACTCTAGTTACAGACCATGTACTCCATTCTTGATCTGTGCAATTCAGTGTCACCTTGAGTCCTCTCTAGTCTGAAGTCCCCTCCTCAGGCCCTCATCCTTTGTCCCTAGTCTGGTCTTATGACTGTATAGTCTCTAGTTCCCTTCAGGCTGAGTCATACCTCTTCGTGAGTGTCCTGTCTGTCAGTCAGTCCTAGTCTCCACCCTCAAGGTATGCCCCTACATAACAAAAGATCAAGAATCTCCTTTCATCCCTCCTATTCAGGAGTAGGACACCCCAGTCATCACATCTCAGTCTATCAGACCCCCAGAATCCTCAGACGAGGATATCCCCAGTCAAGAGTCTTCCCATCACTTCATCCCAGTACCCCCAGTCCCCACCCCACAGCATCATCATTGTCATGTCTTTGCCTCGTCCTCCGGCAACTATGCCCCCATTCCATCACAAGCATCCCAACCCCCAGTCCTGACATCCCCAGTCGCTCCTCAGCCTCCAGCCCCAGCACCCCCAGTCACTCCTCAGCCCCCAGCCCCAGCACCCCCAGTCGCCCCAGCCCCAGGCCCTGTCATGTCTGAACTCAAAGCTGCCCTCCCCGTCAACTTCTCTGGTGAACCAGCTGACATGGTTCGCTGGATCAAGGCCATGAAGGCCTACTTCGCAATCAATGCCACTCTCTACAGCACAGACAACCACAAGATCATGACTACCCTTAATAAGATGAGCAAGGGACAAGGAGTCTCCTTCTCTGAAATGTGGTATGACCACATGGCTGATGCTACCATCGCCAACACTGAGAAAACCTTCGATAAATTTGTAACCTACTTCAAGTCCACCTTCTACCCCTTTGACACCAAAGTCACCACCCATCTGGAGCTCTCCAAGCTCATTCAAAAATCTTTCAAACATCCTGACAGAGAATTTGATGATGGTTTCCAAAAGTATATCACTGATTTTCAGAACCTCGCTGCTAAAGCAGGGATCACCGACCAAGCTACCCTCATTGACCTGTTCTCTCTTGGACTGGACCAACAAATTGCCATCATGATCCTCTCCATGACAACTGTCCCCACTACCATCACTGATTGGCTTGAAAAAGCCAAGACCTTCCATACTCAGAAAGCTTGCATTGCTGCCCTCAAGAAGGGACATAGAGCCCCCTCAGCCTTTTCCACTCATTCCACTGCCCCAGATCCAAATGCTATGGATGTTGATGCAATTTGTGTCTCTAAACTTACCCTTGATGAACAAGCTCACTGCCGAAAAAAAGGCCATAATGTCCAACAATGTCGTACTTTCACTTCCCAGACTCCCCCGACTCGATCTTCCAACAATCCCTTCCACCCACAATGAGTCCAAGCCACCAACACCTCTCCCACCACTTCTGTCACTACCACTCCTTCTGTTCCTAAAACCCCATCCGCTTTAGAGACCTATGTCAACAGCCTTTGCACTGGAGGGAAGGATGAAGGCGAGATCCTCCAGACCTTGAAACTTTGCTTTGAGGACGTCCTGAAAGAAGAAAGCTCCTCAGGTTTTCTGTAAGGGAAGTCACTCCAATGTCCTCTTCCCTAGATATCTCTGCTGTACTTGTAGGACTACCCAATGAAAGAACCATGTGTCTCCCAGTCCAATTGCAAGCAGGATCTTGAAGCGTTGACACAACTGCCCTCATCGATAGCAGGGCCACCAGTAGCTTCATCAATATGTCTCTCATCCCAAAACTTCACTCAGCCATCTGTCGCCTTCCCCAACCCCTCGTCATCTACAATGTAGATGGAACTCAAAATCATCAAGGAACAATCAAATGGTCCATCACCGCAAATGCCATCTTCCTCGATGCCTCTGATAAAGTAATCCTCCTCATCACTTCCCTTGGATCTCCTCGCATCATTCTCGGAACACCCTGTCTCAAGAAAAGAAACCCCTCTATCAATTGGACTGCCAATACCCTTACCCTCCAGGATGCTGTGGTATCTCTTCATGAGAGTCCGCCCTGGAACGAGATTAAAGCAGACCCATACCCCCAACACCTCGGAAAGATAACCCTCTCTACCCAACTTGCCCAAGCGGAGAAACCAATAGAACAAGATGTCCCTTCCTGGTGTAGCAAATTCACTGATGTCTTCTCCGAAAAGATGTTCAGCATCCTTCCCCCACATCGTCCCTTTGACCATACCATTGACCTAAAACTGTCCTTCGTCCCCAAGATCACTAAAATATACCCTCTCAATCCTGCAGAACATGAAGCATGCCAAACATTCATTGAGGAAAACCTAAAGATGGGCTGCATCATCCCATCCAAGTCTCCCCAAGCCTCACCATTCTTCTTCATACCAAAGAAGGACAGGTCCCTTCGACCCTGCCAAGACTATTGCTACCTCAACTCTCACACCATTTGCAATGCTTATCCACTTCCTCTCATCTCTGAACTCATCAACAACATGAAGGACTCCACCCTATTCACCAAGTTTGATGTTCGCTGGGGATACAATAACATCCGTCTACGAGAAGAGGATCAATGGAAAGCAGCGTTCATCACCCCTCTTGGGCTCTTTGAACCAACGGTTATGTTCTTTGGGTTTAACAACACACCCCCTACATTCCAAGCATTCATGAACCATATTTTCACTGATATGATCGCAGAACACTGGCTAAAGATCTATATGGATGACATCGGTATCCACACTAAGGATGACCTCAACCTACACCATGAACGAACAAGACGAGTACTCCTCTGGCTATGAGAACACAATCTATCCCTCAAGATCTCCAAATGCTCCTTTGATGTCGCCACCATGGAATATTTAGGACTGATCATTGGACAAGGACAAATTCAGATGGATCCCACCAAGCTATCTGCCATCCATGATTGGAAACCTCCCTCTTCTGTCAAAGGTGTTCACTCTTTTCTTGGTTTTGTCAATTTCTACTGAAAATTCATCGACCTCGTTGCTCCCCTCACCCTCCTCACTCATAAGGATGAATCCTGGGTCTGGACTGCTCTTCAACAACGTGCCTTTGATGCCCTAAAAGATCGCTTCTCCTCTTCTCCAGTCCTTGCCTTCCCTGATGTCTCCCACCCCTTCTCCATCATGACTGATGCCTCCCTCCTCACGGCAGGTGCTGTCCTTCTCCAATCTGACACCAATGGCGACATCCATCCCTATGCTTACTTCTCTGAGACCTTCAGTCTGGCAGAGTGCAACTATGATATCTATGACCGAGAACTGCTTGCAGTTATCCTCGCCCTCCAGGAGTGGTGCCAGTATCTCCTTGGCACCTCTCATCCTGTCACCATCCTCACCAATCATAAAAATCTCTCCTATCTTAAGGACCCTTGTAAACTCTCTTGCCGCCAGGCTCGTTGGTCTTTATTTCTCCAGGACTTTGATCTTCTCTGGCAGGTCACCCCTGGCACTCACATGGGCCCTGCTAATGCTCTCTCCTGCAAAGACCTCATTGATACCTCTTCCGACAATGCTGACTCCCCCATCCTTCCTGATCCCCAGGTTGTTGCCTCCCTTGATCTCGCTCTCACTAATACCATCCACTCCTCCTCCTCCTCTGACCCTCAAGTTCTCCATGCCATTCAGAGCCTACAGGAAGGCTCTCCACTGTTTCCTCACTCTGCTCTCACTGACTGGTCTTTGGACAATGGTCACCTTTTCTTTCATCATCACCTGTATGTCCCTCCTGCCTCTTGCTCTCCCCTCCTCCACGCTCTTCATGAATCCCCCACCACCAGCCACATGAGTTTTTTTCACACCAAAGCCCTTGTTGAACGTGACTTCTGGTGGCCAGGCCTTTCCACCTTCATTAAAAACTTCATTGCTGGCTGCCCCCTTTGCCAACAGTCCAAAGTCAATACTTATCCCACCATCCCACCTCTCTCTCCGATCCCTTCTGCTACCTCACTGCCATTCTGCCAACTCTCCATGGACCTGATCACTGACCTCCCCACCTCCTCTGGATTTGATTTCTTGCTGGTCATGGTCGACCATGGGCTTATGAAGGGGGTAATTCTCATCCCTTGCACTGAAACCATCGACGCTGCAGGTGTTGCACAACTGTTTTTCCACCATGTTTTCAAAAGGTTCAGACCCACAACTCTATCATCTCTGATCATGGTCCACAGTTTGCATCTGCCTTTGCTCGAGAGCTTGCTCATCTCCTACACTACGATGTCTGCCTCTCCACTGCTTACCATCCTCAGACAGATGGACAAACTGAGCGGACCAATCAAGAAATTGAAACCTACCTTTGTCTCTTCTGTGCCAATCAACCTCACTCCTGGTCCTCGTTCCTCACCTCCACTGAGTTTCACCACAACTCTTCTCATTCATCCACTAAAGCCTCCCCATTCTCCCTTGTGCTTGGCTATGAACCTTGCACCTATCCTGCCCTCGGGAAAACATTCATCCCTACTCTCTCTTCCCACCTTAATCTCCTTGAGGAATCTCGAAAGGAAGCACTCGCAGTGCATGAATCAGCATGATAACTGATGATGTAACATGCTTCTCGGAAGTTTTCCCCATGGAAAGTCAGAGATAAGGTATGGCTTGAGGCAACAAATCTCCACATCCCCTTCCCATCTTGGAAACTCGCCCAAAACACCTAGGCCCTTTTGAGATTTCCCAGGTCTTATCCCCCCTCACCTACTGGTTACGTCTTCCACCCACATGGAAGATACATGACATTTTCCACACCACCCTCTTATCGTCCGTCCACTCCACAGAAGCACATGGCCTGTTGTTCCCATCACTGCCCCCTGATGTAATAGAAGGCGAAGAAGAGTATGAAGTAGACAGCATTCTCACACACAAAGGTTCTCCCAGTCGTTATCAATACCTGACTGCATGGAAAGGTTACTCAGCATTGGAAAATACATGGGAACCCGAGAGTAATCTCTGTCATGCCAAGTCCATCCTCTCCTCTTATAAAAAGACTCATTCTCTACAATAGTTTAGATGTCATCTGCTCAAGTTTTCTTCTTCGTCACCATCATCTTAAACCTCCTTCTCTCCCTACTCAAATATGCCTGCTATGTTCTCCATCCCATCACCTATGTCGTCCTCTTCACGTTCAAGCTGGTCCTCTACTTTTCCTTTGCGTTCACAGCCTGTATGGCCTTGCTTTCTTCCTGCTTCTTCTATCAACACACTCTATGCCACTATCCTTGCCACTCCGACCCTCATCCACGCCCTTGACCATGACACCCTGTTTGAGCAGGATGAGGTCATGCAGGAATTAGTGCACCTTTTCCATGACGTTTCCCATGCCCAATCTTTTCACTTTCAAGCTGCCCCTTCTGACTTACCTGTCGATTTTGGTCTCCCTCTTTGTCTCCTTATTAACTGTATTCCTGACTGAATTCTCATCATTCTCCATCTCCATGTCCTTTACCCCACCTTCCGCCATATCCTTTGCACTATGCCCCCTGATGCCTGAGATCGCTATATTCATTCCATAGAAGCCTTTGAAACTTGTCCTTTACCTTTGCCTGTTCCTGCTCCCCCTTCCCTGCCTCCTCTCCTTGCTCGTCTTTCCTCAACCCCATCCACTCCCTCTTCTGGAGATGTCTCCTCCGACATATCTAGCAAGTATGCCCTTGACCAGTCTGCCCTCACCCTTAACTAGGCTAATATCCAACTCATCCATCTCCCCAATGGTTCTCAGGTCCTCTCCTCGGCCATTCAAACAGTCACATCCCCTGTTCATCGTCGACCCGCTACCTCCTCCACCTGTTGCTTTCACTGCAATCTTTTTGGTCATTATAGAGACAACTGCCCAGAATATCAATGCCCCTCTTGTAACATCCTTGCCCCTGGCTATCCTGCTCAGTGTTGCTTTACCACCCAATGCTCTTTCTGCCACTGATGGGGACACAGACCCCACTTTTGCCCCACATATACCTGTGGATGCTGCAATCAGAGTGGTCACCTCCTCGATGACTGTCCATTTGAACATTACACTCCTGAACAAGCTGCTGGAGTTGCTGGCCCTTCTATGTCATCAGCCAGGCCTTGAGGTTCTCAAACCTGGAGTTCAAGCATACAAAGGGGGTAATGTTACAATTTCATTCCTCTACCCACACATTTTCCTATTATCCTGTCTTCACCCCTCTTGTTCCCACGTCCCAGTGTAGGGAACCAGTGTTCCCTATGGTTACAACACACGTTCTGTAGGCTTCTGATCGTTTCATGTGACTTACTAGTGCTGTGTAGGCATTTCTTGGACCTTCCGAGCGTGTACCTGGTTCATACCTTTCGTTCCGATATTTTGTTCCGTTCCTATGCCTTACCTTCCGGTCCGACCATTGTTGGACCAACCTTTTACTTCTTGTACTTTGATCCTATAGCTTCTTGCATACCTTTGCACTCATTCTATACTTACTGCGCTGTTCCCACAACGGGACTACATGCGATACCTTTATTTAGACTTGACCTTCCTGTCACTAGCTTAGCAACAAGTTGACAGTCTCGGGTATGCCCAGACTATAAAGCGTTGTCCTAGGCATGACAAATATCATCAAAGCTTCTTTCCTTCGTCCATCGTCACTCGCCCTCATCAGAACTCGTCTGACTACGTCTCTCATCATTTTCAAGTGTCATACTTGTCGACCACTACACTTCCTATGGCTTCCTATGCTTCCTCCTTCCTTCCTGTACTTTGCTTCAGTCCAGAACTTGTCCGGACTGCTCCTTCCTACCTCGGATCACTCATCGCTCGCTTGGGGAGTCATTAAGGGTAAACCCTTCGTCCTAGCTCTGACCTACAAAACCCCTGGGTCGAACATATCGCCCACCTCTCACTTCACACCCACTTACTGTTATTCACTGGGTCTCTTCCTGTACACTTACATTCATGTTCTGTTACTATGGAATGTGTTATGTGGACTGCGTGCGATCTCTTTCCTCTAAGTCCAATTCTGAGTCCTATGTTCTGCTAGGCAACACTCGGACAGCGTCCACTCAGTAGTAGGACGAAGACTAGTCAAAGTCGGAAGCTCGCTATCCTTGAGAGGACTCGCGGAAGGTCAGAAACTGCATGTAGAATTGCGCAGAACTAACTAGAGAACAGATATTGTACATGGCATGGTTTAAATACCTAGGCAGAGCTGTACTTTGCTAATCATAGTAATTCCTGGTATAGTAACAAAGAGATACCTAGTATGGAAGTGTGGGATATGCAGCATCAATAAAGAGATAATGCTGTGGGAGGGTGATGTGTCTGAGAGTAGAAAGTGGGGCATACCAAATGTAGTAACTCAAGAGTCCCTATCCGGTAGCAGATACAAGGGGAATACCAGAAAGGTAGCATCATCTAAGTAGGAAGGTAAAGTACGCAGACAGAACAAGGAAGAATGATATCACAAACTGTAGACCGTGTCAGATGTTGTAACATTACCCCCTTCGTATGTCTGAGGCACCAGATCAGACCCTACCAAGTTGCTCGACTCCGAGAGTATCTGTCTCAGAGAGGTAGTTGGATTTGCTCCCATCCATGGCCCTTGCGCAATTCAGCGCACTGTGGCCTTGAAGTCTGCAGCGACAGCATTCTCGCTCAGGACAAGCGTACTGGGGGTGACCAGGTGCAGGGAGAAAGCAGTAAGGACAGAGGTAGTGGGGACAGGCTGTCCAATAGTGTGCTCGTGAACCGCATTGATGGCAACTTGCCGTTTGACTTGTTCCTTGAGGAGAGGGAGAGACAGGGCTAGGGGATTGGAGTTCTCCATCTATGATATCGTGGCTTCCCAGTCGAGCCAAAGCACGAATTCGCTGGCCCATCCGTTGTTGTTGGGGGGTGGGGGGAGGAATGGGGAGAGCAGGCAAGGTAGAGGTGTGAGGCGGAGTGGAGGGAGATTGGGAGGGAACGAAAGGGGGGACTGGTGTGGGGGGCTGGACTGTCGTGAAGTTAACGGAAGGGACAGGGGAACGTTGTACTGAGGGTCCAGCTGCGCTGACTCTGGGGTGATCATGTGTGTCCAGCAAATCCCTTCGCGGGATGACAGGGGCATCAGTCATGTAATGGGCCCGCTCATTGTCGGTGAGAGACAGTAATTGCTGGTGAAGGAGTGGGAGGTAGATGTTTTGAGGGAGCAGGGCAATCAACTCAAGTAATCCTGCTTCCATGAACAGCTTGAAGAGAGTGCGACGGGCACAGCCTAAGTGCTGGAGAGCGAAGGTGGAGTTGAATCTGTGCTGGATACCCAACTCAGTAGCGGTTCGAAAGATCACGATGGTCTCTACCATTTGGCAACAGGAGTTAACAAAGAAAGAGTAGAAGCAGATGATCAAAGGGAGGTAAGGTGAAAGGCGAAATAACGGAAGGTGTTCAAGGGCGAGAACGGCACCAGGATTGTCTAAAAGGTTGAATACAAAGGTGGATCGGTGGAATTCAGAAAGGTGGTCGAGGTGAAGTGGGGGGTTGTCGATGATAGACAGGGGGCGAGAAAGGGCGGCCATATAGTATTTCTGAAGTATGCGCAGAACTTGTCGAGCGTATACTTCAGTGAAGAGAGAAGAAATTGTTAAAGGAAATGATGATTTCACCAGCCAGAGGTATTCCCTCCCCACTGCCCAGCTCCGTTGCTAGCTTCCGGAAATGTCACCGAGAAATGCAGAGACCAATTTCATTCTGGTCGCACAGGTGGCTGTTGGTCCTGAGTGGGCTCGTCAGCCCAAGCAACCAGAGGAGGAGAGTGATGATGGCAAGTGGGGATAGGGGCAAGGGTGTACTGAATGTCCACCTGGCGGTTAAGAATATGCTGATGGGTGTCCCAAAGGCACAGAAGGATGAGAAAGAAGGGAAGAAACAAGAAAGCGAAGTAAATTGCGAGAAGGTTGAAAGTGGGGGTTGAGAGGAAAGACATATCGTACAGTATTTTAAATGAGGAGGAGAGGTGCTACTATCTCTTTCTTCTTCATCCAGTTGGGGGGAAGTCATTTGGTCGGGAGGCCTTATATTCCATTAGTAGTGCATGGGAATTTCCTAAATTGCGTTCTGGTTCCCAAATGTTTTTGGCGGAAGAATACCCTTTCCACAAGACAAGGTACTGCCTTCGTGCTGTGGAACCCCTGTGGCCCAAGATTCATGCCACCTCGTATTGTTCCTCTCCATCAATTTGATCTGGGGGTGGGTTTAGGAAGTTAGGGCCATGCTCTGCAGTTTCGTGATAAGGGGTTAGGAGTGAGGCATGGAAGACAGGGTGTATTTGCCAGGTTGGGGGAAGGCGTAGTTGGTAGGCCACAGGAGAAATAACCTTTTTGATTTCAAAGGGGCCCTCTCATTTGAGAGCGAGTTTTCGGGAGGGATAATGGAGTTTTAGATTTTTGTTATTGAGCCAGATGCAATCTCCCACTTTCCACGGTCTGTAAGGGGTGCAAACATGCTCCTGCATTTTCTGTTGTGCCACATGATGGGCTTGCTGCGCCTCTTCCCTAGCCTTGGACAAAAGGGTGAGCCTCTGCTTGAGAGCAGGGATGAAGGTTTTGCCAATGGCAGGGTATGATCGGGGTTCATACCCTAGCATGAGAGAAAAGGGGGATTGCTTGGTCACTGAATGTGCTGCAGAATTGTGCGCAAATTTGGCCATGGGGAGGAGGTCGGCCCAAAGAGAGACGTTTCCTTGGCAAAAGATATGGAGGTATGTTTCCAGTTCCTGGTTGACCCGCTCAGTTTCTCCATCAGTTTGTGGGTGGTAGGCTGTGGAGAGCGTGAGATCGTATTCCAATAGACGAGAGAGCTCCCGTGCGAATGCAGAAGCGAATTGAGGTCCTCTATTGGAGATGCATCATTCATGCAGACCAAATCTGGGGAAAACATGTTGGAAAAAGAGGTTTGCTATGCCCTTGGCATCAATTTCCTTAGAACAGGGGCAGAAAATCACCCCCTTCATAAGGCTGTGGTCGACCATGACCAGCATGGAATCGAAACCACGAGACAGGGGCAGACCCATAATGAGATCGACAGAGATGGATTGGAAAGGATGGGTGGCAGTGCTTGGAAGAGGCCATGCCGGCGGCACAGTCAGATGCATCAGCACCTTATTGGCCTGACAAGTGGCACAACCAAGGAGGAATTTTCACATGAAAGTGGAAAGACCCAGCCACCAATAGTTGTGCTGTAACAGGTGTAACATGCGGAAAAACCTGGGGTGCCCGGCAGCGGGCACGTCATGAATTGCGAGAACCAAAGCATGGCAAGTGGATTCAGGGACGTACAGACGTCCCTTGAAGTAGAGTTTGCCACTGTCAAAATGCCAGTCAGAGTGGGATGCACATGGCAGAAGAGAAGAGCCCTGGTGTAAGGCATGAAGCACGTCAGTAACAAAGGGGTCGGAGGCGGTAGAACAAGAGATCTTGTCAGCAAGGGTGATGTCCAAAAGGCGGATGAAATGCTCCACAGGCAGCAGGGTAATGTCCTGATTGTCGTCAAGAGTAGAGATGTCAGGCAAACAGGAGAGTGCATCAGTGGGACCCATCTGAGTGCCAGGGACATGGAAGAAATGAAGATAAAAATCCTGAAGGAAAAGCATCCAGCATGCCTGGCAACGTGACAGTTTATGGGGCTGCTTGAAGTAAGCCAGGTTCTTATGGTCTGTGAGGATGGTAATGGGGTGAGCAGTACCTGTCAGGTACTGCTTCCACTCCTCAAGTGCCCGGATGATAGCGAGCAACTCCTGATCATAGATGTCATAGTTATGTTCTTCTGGGGAGAAGGTCTTGGAGAGATAGGCACAAGGGTGTAGATTGCCATTACTATCCTTCTGCATCAGCATGGCACTGGATGCAATTAGGGAGGCGTCCATCATAACCCAAAATGGAGAGTCGGTATGGGGGAAGCAGAGAACCAGCCGAGCAAGAAAGGCTGCCTGGAGCTTGCGGAAAGTGGCTTCACAGTTGGGGGTCCACTCCCAAGTCATACCCTTCTTGGTAAGGTCGTGCAGTGGGCGGGCGATGGTGGAGAAGTTGGGGATAAACTTCTGGTAGAAGTTACAGAACCCTATGAACGACCAAACGGCTTTTACAGATCTGGGAGGGGTCCATTCTTGGATGGCTTTCAACTTGGAGGGATCCAGAGTTACAGCCCTGGGTCGTATGATCATACCCAGGTATTCCACTTTGGACACATTGAAGAAGCACTTAGAGAGCTTCAGGAAAAGACGGTGATCGCGCATTCGTTGGAGGACGCGAAGAGTCCAGCGATGGTGGAGTTGAGCGTCACCATTGATGTGAATGATGAGGTCATCCATGTAAATCAGGAGCCAGCCCTCCGAGATCATATTGCGAAAGATGTCATCCATGAGGGCCTGGAAGGTTGGAGGAGAATTGCACAGTCCAAAAAACATGACAGTGGGTTCATACAGTCCAAGCGGGGTAATGAACGCTGCTTTCCACGTGTCCAAGGCTTTGATTCGGACATTGTTATATCTCCATCGAATATCCATCTTCGTGAAAAGGGAGGAGTCTTTGAGCTGGTCGATGAGGTCGGAGATCAGCGGGAGAGGATAGGCATTCTTGACTGTGTGTTGATTGAGGTATCGGTAATCCTGGCAGGATCACAGTCCACCATCATTCTTTTGAACGAAGAAGAAGGGAGAAGCCTGCAGGGATTTGGAAGGTTTGATTTTCCCTGATCTGAGATGTTCTTCCACAAAAGCTTTGCAGGTAGCAAGTTTGGCAGGATTCAGCAGATAGGCCTTTGCCACTTTTGGCACGAAATTTGGGATAAGATCTATAGCATGATCATAGGAATGGGAGAGAGGTAGTTCTCCGTCTTTGGGCTCCTTGAAAACACTCCGGAACTCGTACTCTGGTGGTAGGGTTGTGTCCACCTTGGTCGCTTGCTGAGCGAGTTCGGTCAAGATAGTGACTTTGGCTAAGGCTTCTGATTCTGAGGACACTCTGAGGTATCAAAGAAGATATCTTTGGGTGATAGGGTCAATCTGGGGGCGGTCTGGGAGAATTCGAAATGTCAATGTGACCAGTGGTCCAGTCAATGATGGGGTTGACTTCTCGGAGCCAGTTCATTCCTAAGATGATCTTTTCTGTTCCACA
>JBBPLV010000830.1:0-13834 GCA_038089975.1 Boletellus ananiceps | reverse complement strand
ACGTGGAGTCTGGAGTCCCTCGAGCGCGCGCGTAAAGAGAAAAAAGAAACAGCCATTCCAAGTTGGCGTTTTCAGCGTTTTGCACGACGACGCACTGGTAACTCTGCAAGCTCAGCGCCGTGGCATGGCTCTGCGATGTTCTGGTACATGGCCCAAGGTCCTCTGCCCTCACTTTGCGCCCACACCTTGCGCCCCAAATTCGTTCCGAGCTCGGGCGGCAACTTGGTGACGGGAAGCAGCTCGTATGTCGTCATGATAGGTGGTGTGACCTGTGTTCTCTGAGTGCCAGGTGGGTTCTCGCTCCTTGATATTACCTACTATATCATTCCTCGGAGGCATGGAAGTGACGATTCCCGTTCCAATGATCGCCGCCGAGGTCCTTTCATATCCTTTACTCTCGCTTGCATCACATCCTGTGCTGGGCTTCCGTTGACCATCAATTGTTTTCCGCGCAGTCCGCTTGCAGGACGAGGACCTAACGCAGTCGAGTCGCTTCAGCAGAGGAACTGTCTGCAAAGACTCCAGGAACAACAATTCTCCATCATATCCTGTCACACGTCCTGCGATGATTAATTACGCCTTTTACGCACGCCAGCCCACGTCTTCGCGCAGCATCGAGATGATGCCTGCAGGTCGAGGGCGATGATTCATATACTGCCTACCTGTGGATCGCAACGTTATAACCTGGGCCCCGTGGGTTGTGGGTGCAACTACTCGTGCTTCTGCGACATATCCATTTCCCTTCCATCGCTGGCTCCACGATGGATGTGGAACGGGCCCTCTCGAGGTTCGAGGAACCACCTGAGCCGCACAAGGATTTTGGCTTCCTCGTCGTCCCAGAACGACTCAGGTGCTCCGCTGTGCGTCCATATCATTTTGGACTGGGTTCCATGATCGTGTTCGGTGTTGGATGTGCAATAAGTCAGTCCCCCATCACTGGTGCGCTTTCCTCTCTGACTTTTGGAAGCGGTGGCGAACATATACTATTGTCAACCGCTCCTCAGTGCGTTCTCTTTACCTTTTCTACTGTCCGTCTTATGCAGTTCATTTTGGTCCGCAGTACAGATGGCGATTGATTTTAAAGTAACGTACGAGGATGTATCATGGTGAGTAGCTTTGTGCGATACGGTTCTTGTCTGACTCCTCTCTAGGGTTCCTACGATGTACCAAGCTGGGTGTGTCATGTCGTTCTCCACCAATCCTCTTGAACTAAGCATGCCCGAGGACACAGATATTGTATTGGACTATTTTTTATATCACCTCTGGGTGATCTTGTCCGGCGACGTCGATTAATTCTTACGCTGCTACTCATCACAACATGTCTCTCGGTTGGTTTGGCCCTCTCAAAAAGTCTCGTTACCTTTCAGATCTTCGCGTGCCTTGTAGGAGTGTTCAACGTTACCCCTCAAATTCTTATCCCATTTGCTGCAGACCTGGCTTCCCCAACCCAGCGCAGAGCTGCAGTATCAATCTTGCAATCTGGCATCATGCTAGGGATACTGCTTGCTCGCGTGGTGGCTGGGGTCGTTGCGTACTTTTCTCAGTGGCGCACAGTATTCTATGTCTCGATCGGGGTTCAGGTTGTCGCCCTGTATGGAACATACCTGTTCATACCCGATCAACCACCCAAAAACCCTGATCTCACCTACCTCGGCACGTTCTCTACGATGCTCAGGTATCTCGTCACCGAACCAAGACTTGTGCAAGCAGTACTCTTCAATGTTGCATCCGTTGCTTGCTGGTCTAGCTTCTGGGTGACCCTGACTTTTCTTTTGGGCGGCCCACCTTATGAATACTCGACGTAAGGTTCTTTCTTGGAATCGCACTGAGTTGGTTGAAACAGAATCCTCAGGCTGTATATTGGCTTATTTGGTCTCCTTGGGGTCGCGGGTGTACTTGCAGGACCGATATTCGGGCGTGTTATCGACCGATTTGGCGCTTGGATGTCGTTGCTCGCAGCGACCTGCTGTCTTCTCGTCTTGCAAGGCGTCGAGACTGCCGCGGCACGCATCAACATAGCCACCGTGATCGTCGTCTGCGTCGGACTGAACACGTTCCGACAAACCCAGGCCGTCTCCCTTCAGACCATCATCTTTGGGCACGTCCTTGCCGTTGTACCGCCAGACGATTCGTTTGACTTACCTTTCTGATCAGGATCTCTGAAAATGCGCGATCGCGTTTAAACGCTATCCTGACGCTCTCGGTATGCTCCTCCCGTCCTCGCGTCGATCCCCGCTCATTCTCTCGTACGCTTTGTGACAGTTGTCTGCGGGGCAGATGATGGGCTCGTCTGCAGGATCCAAGGTCTTTTTGACGTATGGCTGGCGCGCTGCCTCTGCGCTTTCGATGGCGTTTTACGGGTGGCAGCTGTGCGTGCTCCTCCTTCGAGGGCCGAACTGCAAACGACATGTGTGGTTTGGGTACGAGGGCGGGTTCACTTCGCAACAGGTGGACCAGACGCAGAACGGCACAGCTACTCCCACGACGCAAGGGTCTGAATCGTCCTCCGTCGTATGTTGTGACGCCCCCCGACAGAATGCTCAAGCGCTCAAACATGAAAAAGGTTAGGGGTCTTCGCCCCCAATTACGTTTTCTCAAGTATGATATGGCCATCCTGAAGAGTTATAGATCATTCCTGGTTAACCATCAACTTTTTCATGCCCATGCACGTTGATGTTGTTCAAACGTACTTGTCACTATCATTATGGACGTGGAAGCTTTTTTTTATACATGAGAACGTGTATAGTAGGTACTTTACGATTGTGCTCTCCTTTTCCTACCTTTGCCTAGTAATTCATTTGGCCTGTGGGTGCGATTCCTTTGGTTTAACCTTGATCATCGTGCATCCCGTCGCATAAAACCTTTCCGTGTAGACATCGTTGCCATAGCACGCATACGAGGTCTCACAAAGCATGGACGACATCTCCTTCACTTCCAGCACCTGTGGGACGGGTTTCTTGTAATACTTCTTACAAAGTCGTACATGCCTCCTTTCTTCATGTGACCGAGACCATCCTTAGGATCCAGTTGACGCCCGACGATCTCAACTCCCTCTATGTCCTCTGGGCCAAATTCACGAGTTATTTCTGCACGCAACAGATGCAGGTGTTCCTCGTCAAAGCTGGTATTGTAGCCCGGGCGCTCCAATTCTGATCCATCGTGTCCTAACCCAAAATACGGGGAAGGTGCATTCAATTTCACGCGGGAGAGCAGATGGGAGTATGGCCAAGCTACGTCTTGTTCTTGCGCATACAACAGCTGGAACGAATGGGGTAACCCTAGCTCTTTGCACACGTTCGCGAGCGCCGCGTCTGATCCTTTCAGTCGATCGGCTTCGTCTCGTCGTACACGTATTGGTGACACAGTCCAATTCCGAGGTATCCCCCCTTCGGGAGCGTTTCCGCATCGTCGACAAGTGCAATCAACTTTTCTTTTAACCTGTCATAGAACGGGCCAGAAAGAACACGAGGGATGTTGCTCGGCGCACGAAAGTGGAGATTGTAAGTCAGCGTGACCCGGTAGCCAGACATAATGGGGAGCACTTCATGTTCGACATCGCTGAAGAAGGCCACGAAGTAGATTGACGGCTCGGTGGCTGCGGCAAACTGTCCTGCAAAGTCCATGACCCACTCCTGGCCACCGAGGCGCAATGCGAGTTGGCCGCCCTCGTAACGGGCAGGGAAGACGACGACCAAGGAACCGAACATGCTATCTGCACGAGGGGTATCTTGATGAGACTTGAAGAACCCACCCTCGGCTGAAAGGTTGATTAGCATGCATTCGATAGACTGTTGGTTGACGGCTTGCCGTAGACGTTCAACTTGGACAACTCGAGCTCGGCAGCTTGATCGGGTGCAAGCAAGCCATGCTCGATGATATCGTGGATTCCAAGGTTACGTGGATCAAAGGGAGTGGAAAAAGAATCGAGGTCGATCTTTCCAGCCTTCCTGTAGGTCTCATCCAAGATGTCCTCGTTATTCAGGCCGAACGAAGTGGGACCGCATGCTCGAGAGAGGGCTTCGAGTTCCTGCGTGGTAGAACGCGCAAGATTAATCCGACCACACAAAGTTAGCACCCTTTGCATACTCGCGAGGAAACGCGTGACCCACTTGGGAACTGTGTCGTGGTCATTGTCGCAGACATGTGTAAGGAACGACGGATGAAGACCCAAGGGCGGGATAGGGGTGCTTTGATGCCCCGCTTCAGGCCTTTGGAGGTCTATTGGGACCAAACAAGTACGACCATCGCTCGGCCGAACGTTCGGCCTGTGACAAGGTCCCTAACCCCAATCATCTGACTCCTGTTTCCCTGACTTTGCGTTGATCAGTGACATGCCTCTTCAGTAACACCTGCAGGTGATTTACGATCCTGGATACCGATGAATGACTCGGGTACAGAGATACGCAGCGGACTCCTACCCACTATTCCGGACACTTGTTATATACTCACCCCAAGGATCGAATGAAGCACGCTATCCCTTGGGTCTCGATCTGGAATGATACCTAGCAAAGCTTGACGCACTATAAAATTGCTACCAATCAGCGTGCTTTGCTAGCCTCTGCAAGTCATAAATTGACACCTGAACGTTTATTTTATCCCAGTCGAGCTTCGTGTCGCATGGTATGACTGGGTCTGAATCAAGATTTAGATGGCACCCAGGAAGTCATACACCATAACGTATTTGAAGACTAAAGTGACCCGAGTACTTGCTATTGTCCTGGCCTCTTTGTTAGGTATCAGTCCCGCCGGGGACTGGGTGAGATGATGCCGAAACTCGGTTCCATTGAAGCCTCAGGGATGACTGAGTCTGGTGTCACTCACAGACGGAAGTAGAAGTTCATGATATCGTGCAAGTCAAACTTTGGGCACCACTTGGTGGGGACGGCTAAACGTAAGAATTGACCTCCCTAAGAGTTCAGCGGTATCAGTCCTAAATGTCTATATTTCATTAATTTCAATATTGCAGTGGCACTCACCCGTACTTCATTGCAAACAACGTTGTGGTTTCAGGCTTTGGATTGGCGCATCGACACTTGCAAGAGTGACGAAACTCGAAGATGGAACTCTGGGAGGACTGTCAGAGGTCATGGATCGGGTCATATAGCAGTCGTTCGCCCTCTGGAATCGCTTTCGATAGAGTGTATAGAGAGGTAGCAGTCGGGGCATCTTTCAGAGTTATCGTTGTAGTCCGAGTCCGAGCGAGTCTGGAGCCTGAGAGCAGCTTAAAGTTGTCACCTATTTGGCCTAGTCATGTCAATGGTAACTCAGCCAAGCGCCAACCGGTTGAACTACCACCACATTGGGCTCGAGGGCGAAGCCGCGAACCTCATCTACAAAAAAAAGTCATTGCTCCGTAATTCTCGCATTCATCAGCCATCGTGCCCATCCGGAGACGAAGCGGCCCATCCATCATGAGCTCCATGGTTGTCATTGTTTCGACAGTGCTATCGCTCAGCGCAGCATGGCTCTATTTCTCTCCGAGTCGACGACATGGACAAAGAGGTAGAGTTCACTTTATCATGACAGCAGCAGCCGGCCTGCACACCCTCCTCATGCTGTCCAACCTCGCCTTCAGTCGACCTCCAAACCTATTCACACGACTAGCGACACCTATACACACGCCTGTAGACCATATAAGATCTCTTCTAATAAGGGAAGCTAAATTCAACACAATGGGGAGGAAGGGTGCGGATGCAGTCATCATTCCTCCTGAAATCCCAAGAGACGTCGACACATTACTCACGAGGCTGGGTGTGCATGGCAGCAGAGACATATATGTGAGGTATGTGCCTCTCCTCTCCTCTAAAGCCCACTCTCACCAGAGGCAGGTTCGGACAACACGCGATGCAAACATGTTTGTATTGTTCCTCGGCTACCGACTACACGATTCTTGTTCTGTCGGACATCCTTCTCGATTACTTGCGAACCGCGACCGTGCTCCTCTTGTTAACCACCAACATTAATGGTCGACAGAGATTGAGAACGAACGTTCTTGGTGTGCTCACGTGTGCATTCCTCGCTGAAGCCTATGCCTTCACCTCGGCCAGCGCTCAACCTCTCGACAGAGATACCAGCACTGCGTTCATGGTGCGTTGCCATTCGCCCCCGACGTTCCTGTGTCCTGATGATATCCATGATCAACTTAGTGGCACGACAATTTGTACCTGGTTCGCAACGTCCTTTTCTCGGTGCTTCCCGTCTTCATTCAGGCCATGCCCGCTATCTACCCTCCCCCTCCAGCCTCGGCGATTCTTGCCCCTGCGCTCGAGCGCCTGGAGCGTTCGCTTCCTCGTACCCATCTTCTCAAATACTTCCGGCAAGCTGTCATGAGACATCCGTATACCCGTGAGCGAGCTGTCGAATTTTGGGTCAATAATGCTGCGGAAGGCGCGGCTGCGAGAAGTAATCCAAACGTACAAACTACGGCATGCAAGCTAGGGTTTGGATTCGCGGCGCCGACTAGTCCGGGTGATAAAGGAGGACAAGAGAGCGTGTTGAGAGTAAATGCAAGGACGGCAGTTCATTCGTTGAAACCGCTGTTCGTGCCCCCGCCCAACTGAGTGTGCGGTATAATGAACCATTCGCGCTACGCAAAGGATTGAAGCAGTGTAATGAAATCTACACATATATCGGATGCTTGAAGGCCGGGCGCCGAGTACTTCAGTGACCATCTGCCTATAATTCCTTAGTCTGATGACCAGCCCGCTATGAGGTAGCCGAGGCGAGGCAAACCGTCAATAGACGGTGGTCAAAGTTTTCGCCGATTAGCGGAGCGTGCAGATTCGCACGCCACGTGAAATTTTATCGCAATTTTAGCCAATGAGAAAACGCGTCATTATCGAGTGAAAATGTTCGAGAATCAAATAACGGTTAATATCGCACATGTTTGATTGAGTAATCAGACACACTCGAAAGGATCGCGTCCCGCTCATACCGTCGAACTTGAAAGGAATACCGACATCGGTACCCGTAAAGTCCTTGGATACACAATATACGAGCTCCAGCAACTTGTGTCCCAACAGATCGGCGGTCGGCTTCCCCTGGAATATATCGAAACACACTCTCATCAGACCAAATTGATGCCCTTCGGGCGTGTCTCATCGTTTACCGACTTGCGTCGCATTCCATCGTTCCCCGGGTCTTCTAGCTTCGACATTCCATAGCTATGTTCGATGGTGATGATACTATCATATCATTTAGAGTATTTACCCTGTCCGCACGTTCAGTTCGAGTCTGCGCTGCACTACGGAGGATCTCCGTTAGAAGTGGTGCGTGTGGAGTGATAGCTTCACTCATCAAGGTCGTATCCAAATTGATCAAAGCCTCTCGTGGGAAGAAGGAGATCTTCGCTCGCAAACTGTCCTTGACGCCATCCTCTCGTCTGACACCCTGCGCACGACTGGCGTCAGTATTTGCGGTTCCATCCGAGCGAGTAGTTGAGATCGGCCTCGGGGTCATCCCAGATTTTATCAAGAAAATTCGTGAGCTTTCAAGTGTGTTTGCCCTTAATAGACACATAGAACGCTCCATGGTATGCTGAAAAGTCCTTTTCCGACGGATCCAAGGTCTTGATCAAGGCTGTTAGAAGTAATAGTTGCCTCCTGGAGGATCTCAATCGCTCGCTGAATTTGTCCGTTCGGGAACAGCCTAGAGGCCGTATGAAAGCTATATGTAGGGTCTGAATTGGACGACGAGGTGCGAATCATGGCTATATTGAAGATGGACGCAGGTACAGGGGCACAACTATATGGATTGCTTACATAGTTATCCTGGAGTTAGCCTACTTCACGTGCTCTCGTCTACCCCAAATTAGGGTTAGCCCGTGAGAATCCGCACCCTCTTATGCATCTGTCGACAGTTTGCCACCCGAGCCGCCACAGACCTCACGGACGGGCTGATCACCAGACTAATGATCCCTAGCACACGCTGGTTCGAATGTATTGAATACCTCAGCCAGGTTGATCATAAGTTGATCAGATTGTAATGATGGTGTTGTTAGCAATAGGGATTCCATGGATACGAGGGTGTAGGTAGGTTCGTTTGTGGTGTCCTTTGGACTTCGAGCTTCGGCGGGGAAGAACAATGGCTATGGAATTCGCATTCGTAGCCACTGCCACTCCGCACTGGAGGGATGCAAAAACTGTCCCCTACCGAGACGCTTGATTGGACATAACGGTGGTTGGTAGTACGGGGGGTCCACTCACCAATTATCTACCGTTCGTGAAATTGGTACGATGATCTTTGTCAGATGAGGGAGTAAGACCCAGCCTTCGCAAACAAATTAGGGGAGAGATAAGGCTTCCGGAAACAAGTACCTAGAGCTGGTTTGAGCCTGGTCTGACCTTACACAAGAAAGTTCAAAGCATGTGCTTTGATGTATGTATGTGGTAGCTCTGAATCAGAGTTGAATCAACGATGGGTAGTCCGGCTGGCCATCTGTTTTTCTGTGAGGGTGCCGTCCTTGGCCCTATTTGAGACAACAGCGGGCGTGCGAGTCGAGATGATGGTCGAAGAGGCAAGTAAGAAGGTCTAAATGAATCTTGGCTAGGTCTGGTTACTTACCTAATCAGAATCATTACTCACTGTGGGCGCTGGGCACACAACACGTCCACTGGCATCCCAACTCATGCGACCATGATCAGGTTTATACTGGTCCAGGTCAGTCCATTCTGGCACGGTGGTCAATGTTCTTTTCAACAAAGGTGTAGAACAGGCAAGGGAAAACCCGACTCTCCAAATGGTATGTGCCATATGACGACGAGGAGAAGGTGAGGTACTAGTATTGACACCTGGTATCTCAAAGATGCTGCAGAGTAACCATTGATTTGTCCAGGTGAGGCTTCGGGGCGAAGTACACAGGCTGGTTGCACCTCGTGATCAAAAGTACCAATCCAACTTCGTGGAGGTCCGTCGCATGATCATTGACAACGATTCGGAGTCTGTCTCGTTCCTCACTGGCCACAGTTCAAGAACCACAAGATAGTGTACCGTCGCTACGCTGGTCTTTTCTTCTGTGTGTGTGTGGATGCGAACGACAACGAGCTTGCATATCTCGAAGCCATCCATCTCTTCGTGGAGATCCTCGGTGAGCCTGACGTTCACTGTTGACATGCCATCATCGACGGCTGACAGCTCTTTTTCTCACATTTAAGATTCGTTCTTCGATAATGTGTGCGAACTAGATCTTGTGTTCAATTTCTACAAGGTCAGGTCCATTCATCGTTCGTGTGGATAGGGCACCTGTTTACCCCCAAATCTGTTAGGTGTATGCGATCCTCGACGAAATATTCTTGGCCGGCGAGATCGAGGAGACCAGTAAGGAAGTCGTTTTACAGAGGCTGGAGGAATTAGAAAAGCTGGAATGAGGCCCTGCTCGCACGCCCATGACTCTCACCCTTTTCCATGATATGTTGACTCTCGTGTTGGCATCACGTCGCTGATGTTTTCCAGATACGGTTACACAACACCAGGTAATCCATAGTAGAGTCGGTGTCTTTTGGGCGTAGGTCTCACTTATTTCTTGTCGAGGCGCTTGTCACTCGATCAAAATGCTACATGGATATTTGTCAAGGCTCCGTAGTGCATACAGGAGCCACATGAAGGAGATACATTAGGTGCGAACTCTGGCAGTACTCGTGTTCTATCTTCCCTGCGCATGATGAGAACGTTCGCAGTAAACGTTGAAACTCTCACCGTCCGACCCTACGGTTCATCAGTTCTTGGCGTCAGTTAGATGGTGGATGAATAGATTCGGTCAAACGTGACGCGCGGTCACCGTTGGAAACACGGGGGATATGTGTCATTGCGCATTGTTCTGCGCAGCACATGTACAGCATTATTATGTACTAGCCTGACGTGGGCTCCCAAATTGCGCACTCAAGCTGACGAGCAAAATTCCGCTTGCTTCAAGTCTTCTTCATAGCGGCCATGATGCTTGATTACTAGGCACACCGTAGTGTTTCACTCATCGACTCCGGCCCCCCGCGGACAAAATTCGTCCGCTGTCTGGTACTATGCTCACGCCAACGGGTTGTAACCGGATATCAAACGCGACAGCATAAATTTCCGAGATGTTCAAGGAGTTGGTGTCTATCGTGAGGGCATCAAGAGAAGAGAAAATTATCGAGCGCACAGGAATGCACGGCGTTGAAAGGCCTGAAAACAACGTCGCATCTCATGTTCGGGGTTTGCGCTGATCACGGGTCGGCCACCACATGGTTTCCGTGGAAAGGCAATACATTCCTCGTGGATCCGACTCACTTTAGGAAGCATCGATAAGCATGGTGATCCGGTCGTGCCCTCAGGCTGAGACGAAACGATGGTTTCGTCTCGATGCCAGTCTAGCCGAATCTACTTAGTGGGGATATCCACGAACATGGTTGCCTGGCGGAATCGAGAGATTCGAGAAGTATAAGTCACAAAAATATGCACTACTTGACCTAACTTGGTTCTCTGGGCTGGGACGGCGCTCGTAGCACCTTGCGTGCGTAACCCAAAGATTACTACCTCTCAGTTCTTTCTTATGACTGACACCGATGCCTTTATCGGATCTCTGCGCCGGCGTCGCGAATCGTGCATATGCATTGAAGACGTCAACCAACTTTCGACATCGCATGCCACATGATTTTCGCGTGGGTGTTCCCACTGGCATAATCCAGCAACCGCGATATCAAATCTTCCAATTTCGGGTGTCCCTGTCCTTTCCACGTCGTGGAGCGACCGTTTGGGTAGGTGATGGAATGTGTCTCGAGGGCAAGCCTATTGATTTGGAGAGCGCTATAGGTCAGCAACGATGTGAGCGTGCCTGTCTACAACTTGCGTTTTTCTCGCACCCGGCTCCAAAAGTGCGCCTTGATGATGCTGGCCAAGCTTAAATAGGCTAGGGCATATCCTCTTTTACTGGTATATTTCGCGATTCACCACACAACACCACTCTCATTTTGCGCCCGTGTGTGCTATTGTGGAGCGGTAGCAACCTCTTCGCAAAGTCGGTTCCGGTCGGAGGGCCTTGATCCCTTCGTTCGTTCTACTTCGCGCTTTCATCGTTTCCTACTCTGCCCTGGCCGCTGGGTCTAGCTAGTAAGCAATCAAACTCTTTCGTCCGGGCAATGTTTCACTCGACGACGAAGGATTGTTTCCAGTAATGCAAAGCGTGAGCCTGACATGGAATTATCCATAGAAACATACCGTCACATCGTCAAACGGGTGGGAGGCAGAGCAGACCTTGCCATCCTTTGCAGGGTAAACAAGGGGTTTCAGCAAGCAGCAGAGCAGGTGCTCTACAACACTATTTGTGCATCGAATACTCGGGATTGTTTCCGGATGTGTGGCTTGTTTGCGATGACGCCACGTCTTGCGGCGATGGTCGAGGCCCTGACGCTTTTGGTCGGCGACGGGGACGACAGTGACAGCACACCCTCAACCGAGATCTATTTGCCGAGTGAATTTTGGCCAACTGTTTCCAGGGCACTCCACCAAACGACAGGACTGCGCTTCCTGAAACTCCTTCTGGAAAACATAGGGGATTCCGCTCACGCCTGGATTCTCAATGGCACCGCGTTTCGGTTGCGTAGCTTTCACTGCGACCTACAGTGGGATACCGAACTTGTATCGTTTCTGAACACCCAGCCCGACATCGACGACTTGTATATCCTAGACTTTCCGGCAGAAACTGCCGCGGCTTCTACCTCTACATCATCCCTGGACCCTGACGCGCTTCCGAATTTGTCAACATTCCAATGCACGTTTGCCGAAGCCGCCTGTGCCTTGGTTCCCACCCGACCTATTTCCCGACTCAAGACATGTTTCTCTAAAACGCGATTGCTAGAGAAGAGAGAAGAGTTGGCGCTCTTGTTCTCAAAATTGATGCAGGTAACGCACCCTTTGCGTTCGCTCGACATCGCCGATGCGAGCTACTCCGACTCGTTCTCCATGGAGCTCCTCACTGCCGTGGTGAGGTTACAAAGCCAGGCTCACGACCTACATTATCTTGGGACGTTCGTCCTGCCCGTCGATGGCAATCTTGTGCGTAGTTCTGTCTTGAAAAAGTCTCTCGGTTGACACCCTCTATGAAGCGTCTCAGGTTCTACGGGCTTTTGCGGACGCTCCGTTTCTTGAAGTGTGTCGAGGTGGACGTTACAGAATGGGAACCTCCACCAGCTATTCCGGCAGGTGTGCGGGCACTAGCAAACGAGCTACGGCTTTACTGTCCATCACTTCAGCGAGTCATCTTTGTCGACGATTTCGAGAGGACGGTCATGGCCGTGGCTGAGGGCACGTACACGCTCGACGACGACGCAGGCGCCGACCATATCTGGAGAGCATTTTAATCGGTATTCTCATTTTCGGAGGTTTCCTATGCAACCACCCGCTAGAGCCTTATCACCCCTATCATTGAATCGTCTTGTTCGCCGTTCTTCATGTTCACCGCATGTGTAGCCACAATGAAGTCCGTTGTGGATCTCCACCTGTGACAACGCCATTGTGCCGTACCCTGTTCAGCAGACCTATCGCTTGCGATGGATGAAATGCTAACGCCCTCGGATTACATGATCGCAAACTTAAGCTTGACATGTGTATGTAATTCTATCCAACCTCTATTCATGATTGAATGCTTTGAACTCAGGTAAAACCAAAGGCAACCCGGGATGCCAGCATTACTTCGCTAATGTAGTAAGCTGCGTCCAGTGGATGCGCTGACAACTTCTTATAGGCAATCAGCGTGTTCCTGAAATTCGTGACGCGGTGGCCTTTATGGGACAAGAAGCCGACAGCACGGTAAGTTAAAGTGGGAAAGTGTCGTACCTCGCTTTGATCGCTCCTCCTTCTGATGCGCCCGTCCTCGTGCCCCACCAAGATGTTGTCCTTTTTCTTTTGTTTACCTGCTCCGTGCGTGTGGCGTGCGCCGTCAATTTGTATGGTGAAAAAGAAGGGGGGTAATCATTCCATTGGATCAAAGCAATGTCATGCGGATGTGCTAAGGAAGCGCGCGATTCATATTCATCATTATCGTCACGGGCAGCGACAGAAGACAAGAATGAACGTACTTGTTGGCGCTCCGCTCGAGGACCCTGACGGACACATCACTGCTCTCCTTTTGAACGAGTTCACATGGCACGACGGCCTTGTGGCGGAGACACTATCACGGTAAATGACCCCCTTCTTTTTATTTTTATTGTATTTTTTGGGGGGAGGGGGGGTCGTTGGGTAGACCACGGTGGAGTGGGTCAACGCGGTGTGTCGCACTCGTGTTCGTGCTTCATAAGGCACACATGTCAGTGTCGGAAATCCACGGTGACCGTGTGTAAAGGTGCGCTCCTTGGGAAATTCCAACACTTCTTTGTGTTCCACTGGCACAGAAAATGCGTACCCGTCACTAGCCCTGCAAGAACAGTCTAGCCATTTTGATATCAAATCGGCAGCAAGGTAGAGCCGGGAATGCCAATGAGCTGACTTTCTAGTAGGTGATTAGCCTAGGGTGCCTTGTATATCATTGGAATGGCGGGCCAAGGCGGTCAGCCGTCCAGGCTACTGAATTGCTGGGCCTGTGGTGCGCGTCTGGTTGGTTACCCCTGCCCTCCCCGCCCCGCATCGTGGTAACCCGATTTCATCCAGGTTATCTTGTCAGGGCCGACTAGTGGGCGCTGTGCGGCCGGGGCGCGCCTTTTGTAGCCAGTGGTGTCTGTCACGCCCGCTCGTCGCTTTGCCGAACGATTGGAATTCCGTGCCGAAGACGAGTGTCGACGATGAGCGTCACCGGGCTCGATCGTCGCCATTCTACTACGTCACAAGATCACAAATATGATGTCATCTACAGAGCATGTCATCATCCAAC
>JBBPLV010000829.1:0-13837 GCA_038089975.1 Boletellus ananiceps | reverse complement strand
AACACGGTCGCTTTTTTTTTCGGGGGGGTGCTGTGTCTTGCGTGCTCTACTTGCAGAGGTCGCGTGACGGCGACGATGTATGTATGACGATTCGAATACCCCGTCCTCTCCTTCGTTTAGCCCCGATTTGGTGTGACGAGTGGGGCGATAGATGACGCGTTACGCGTTCTGGGACAGCATCGTCCCCAAGTCGACCCACGGAGGACGAGGAAAGAACACGTTTGGTGTCTATTTGACAAGTTCGTTCTAAACTCCAAAGACGATGGGTATCGCACGCAAAGACGCGCTCCGTGCTCCACGCCGCCCGAACGCATCCACCTCGTCTTATCTAGATGAACAACGACGTCACGCCCCCAGAGGGCGCCGATCGACCCCCTCTTCCCCACGATCCCCCTCGTATCACAGGCGCAAGGGGGCGCACCCCCTAGAGCTAGGGAGCGACCGGCCTGACCAAGAACGCCTCCGCCGCGCTGTGGCCCCCGCGCACGATCTGCGCCACGATCCGCCGGGCGACGTCAAAGTCGCGAAACGGCACGTACGGGATTCCGGCCTTGTCGCAGTGTTGTTTGAGGTTGTCCCTGTCGTCTATCCCGGTCACTTTGACGAACAGGACGTCGGCGTGTTGCGCCGCGGACAGGTCTAGAGAACGTGGCAAACGGCGGACAAGGGGGCGGGGTGAGCGGACGATGCAGGAGGACGGGGTGTAGACAACGAGGTGGAGAGGACACGTACCCGAGACACCGTCGCCAAAGAAGAACACGATCGGACCTTGTCCGTCGTGCTGTCGTCGGTACTCCCGATAGGGCAGGATCGCACGCGACTTGTCGTGGCCGTACGTGCTATGAAACGGAGAAAAAAAAGGGGGGGTCATCTCGGAAATGGAATCCAAACACGTGTGCGTCATCACATCCGACGGAAGGGACAAACATTCGCTGGGCAATGGAAGCACGGAGAGAGGCAACAACCGGGGGGCGAAGCAGCAAGACACGAGAGAGATGAGATCGTACCTGTCTGGATGACGCCATGCGATGAACCACTTGCCCGTTGCGTCGCGGCGGACGCCGTTGGAGAGGACAAAGATGTCTTGGACGACGGCCTTGTCGGAACCCTTGGCAAGCTCCGTTAGGACGGCGCGAATGAGCTCGTCCATGCCACTGAAAGAATGTTCGGATCAATGCACAGTCTGCTCGACGAACAGTCGCCGCTGATGCGCAGCGTGGGAAGCCGGGTAAGGGAAAGGGGGCCGTACCTCGATACGATAGTAAACGGAATGTCGCTCTCGTCACAAAACTTTTTGAACGCGATGAAGCCATCCGTAAACTCGACGGGTCGACGTCCGTCTTGGCCTGTCCAAGCCAATGGCGTCGGCGGAAGAACCAGGGGATGCCTAGGGGCACACACCTGTGGGGGTGGTGAGATACCGCTTGCAGTCCTCGAGCGAGTGGCCCTTGTCGGACACGCTCTGCAACATGCGCTCGAAGCCATCCCTATCTCAGATAAAGTTGCCACGGGCGTGAGCGTGAGTCGGGTTATAGGAGGCATCCTGTGCGCTCGGTCGTCCGCGATCGTCGGGTGTGCTGACTGATGTGCGCGCAAACGGGCATTCGTGCCCAGAGAGACGTGCACCGCATCACTCGCGCGAACGCACCACGCACGGGAACGACACGGGACACGTACTTGAACGATTTGCCCCTCGTCTGTCCGCTCTTGTCGAATTCGAGAATCTCCTGATTGAGCGCGATCCGACCCTGGACGCCCATGCCATAGTTGTCCGTCACGTCTGCAGGATGGACATTCGTGCTCCGATCTCGGTGCAGGCAGGGACACACTCACAGTCGTTGGAGTCGCACGTCGTGATGGTGCCGTCCCTGGAAGAAAAAAAAAAAGTTTTCTGGGTGGACGGGCATTGTCAAGGCATGAGCAGATCGCACCAGTCGCTCAGCACGACAAACTTTTTGTCGAAATAAAAGGGCTGTGCTTGGAGACTGCCCGGCATTGTTCCGTTTGCAAGTCGGGGTGGACGTTGCGAGGTGGAGACCGACGTGTGAGTGCAGCAACGTGCGTGGAGCAGCCACGTTCGGCCAGTGGAACAAGGGGGGAAGATCGATACATTACGAGGTAGTGTATGATACAGTTGAATATACTGTATGTACGCAAGCTATGCATATAAAAGGATGCATCAATGAATGATAAGTTAGATACAGGATGCAAGATGGTGGATGCAAGATTACTGGGGGAGTGAGGATACAGTGGATATAGTCTAGGCGGTCTATGCCAATGAATGCACACGGAACAATAAGAGGGAGTCTACCAGTCTAGTTCGGGAGGGAAGAACTTGGCGATGAGTGTCTCGTAGTATGGGCGCAGCTTTTCGGCAACGACGGGCACGTCGCTTTTGGAGTAGAGGTCGTATGGGTTGAACGCGCGCACGGCCTCGAGGGCTTTCATGTCCTTGGCGTTGGTCAGGTGGGTGTAGGCGCCCTCGCGGTGCCATCTGACCATGGAGGGATCAGACGAGGGGGGTGAGAGGGGGTGAGAGACGTACGGGTAGAAGCTGTGATAGCGTATCATGGCGAGCGCTTCTTCGGGAAGGGTGCACTGATCCTTGACCACGTGATACAGGTACTGGTGTGTCCGAGGTCACCACGCGCCGGTCGCTTAACGGCTGATTGGCTTACCTCGTCATGTCCCCATGATATCATCACGTTGTCGAGCCCACAGTGTGGTTCGTAGATGCCATATTGGGTCGAGTAGACTGCATCGTAGGTGTCTGGGTTCCCTGCGAACGTGTCCGGGTAGATGTTCTTGTCCGAGAACGCGCATCCGACGATGAACGTGTCCTGGGGAGACGTGAGTGCGAGTCACCGTGCGAGCAAGCGAACGTACCCCGACGACGTCCCACTGGCCCTCGCTGCCGAAAAAGCAGAGGAGCTTGCCGAGGTCGTGGATGAGGCCGGTGACCTGCATCCACTCGGGCTTGCCGTCGCGTCGGATCGCCTCTGCGGTCTGGAGGAGATGTTCGATCTGGGACAGGCTGGTCTGCAACGGGGTGAGCGCGCGATCACGGGTGGCGGGAAGAGTACTCGCATCGGGGTCCGAGTCGTCCACGAGGGTGTCGAGCATCTCCATGGCCTGCCAGATACCCATGCGGGCACGCCTGCGGCTCTTGAAGTCGACGCGCGCCTTGATGTTGAACGCGACGGTCTGTTTCTCTGCAAGCGATCGGGATCGGTGGAAGGGGTGACTGGAATGGAAGAGTGGCGTACCGTGCTGCTCCTTGTAAAAGGCCTGGACGCGCTCGCAGGCGCTGTCGTACTGTCTGAACGCGGACTTGTCCTTGTCCTCGTCAAACTGGGACTCTTCATTCCAGAGCGTGCCCTTGATGACGTTGACTGGTGGGGGTCAGAGGGGGATGCGACAGACGCAAGCGGGACGCACCGTGATCGACGGCGTCGGAGACCTGGTCGAGGAGGATTCCGGAGTGAGTCAAGGCGGGCATGGTGGTCGAGTGGGGGGATGAGATGCCAGTGCAGAGTCCCGAGCATTTTATAGCTTGGGCGGGGGTGGACCACTGTGGGCCCTTGGCGCCTGACGGAAGCACGAAAGCGGTACCCGAGCGGATACGACATCGCGTTCCGGAGCACGATGCGTGCGACCCTGTTTGGGGCCACTCCTCAGCATCTCGAAACTGGACATCACGTGACCATTACGACACCCTCGCGACACACAGCCCGCCGATCCCAGACCCGATCCCAGCGCGGTGCACGCCTGACTCACGCCTCACCGGCATTCCCCGACCCGCCTCCGCGAGCCTGGTGAGCTCCCATCGGACCCCGCCTCCGACCGTACCTGGCGCTGATCTCCACCCTCGTCGCTGTCCGACACCGCATCCGTCTCCATTCAAGCGTTGCCACTCATCTCAGCCACATTCCATGAAGGAGAGACGGGTCATCCATTCCAGTGCCTTGGCTGCCACATGGTCGCTCGCGCCTTGCCAGGGCCCCCTCAGGCTCACGCTGGCAACCGCCTCAGGGCAATCCGAGGTTGGCGTCCCTTCAAGCAGTCACGCTTCTTACCCCACCGTGGCATGGTGAATCGCGATGCCATGCCACGTCATCAGCCGCCAACTTCCCGCACGCAGCACCCACAAAGTTGCCTACGGTCCGGGTTGACCGACTTTGGGAGCATGCCAATGCCACTCATCGTCCGTGAGCCTGACAGCCGTGCGAACCAACCGAGCCCTTACGGAGATGCCCAGGCGCCCATGCTTGTCCGCGATCGTTACATCGTCGAGCACCGGCGAGTTCGTGGACTCGGACGGCGAATAGGCCTGGGGGACAATTGTCTTCGTCCCCAAGGATACCAGCAGCTGGAGTGGCGGGTTGTACAGATGGCTCCAGCTGATCGGAGTCGTCAGGGTGCCGGGGTCACCAGGGAACAGCAACCACGAACCTGGTCCACGGCCGGAGTAATGTCTGCAGTCGGAAGAATCTTCTCAAGCATCACCTGCGAAAAGGTTGGATACCCCGATCGACCTGACCTTGTCTGCCACGTTGTCACCGACCAAAACGCCGCTTGTCACCCCTCGACTCGTCAACATCACGGGCGCCATTGGGATCCGTCGGGAACACGGCGTGGTTTCCATGTGGATCCAACGCCACCGGTCAGTGGACGAGGTAGACTGAGATCGGAGGTGTCATCAGGTCGGCCAAACGTGCGCGACGATTGCACCCACGATCAAGGTGTTCCGTTCCCAGATTGGCGGGCGTTTGATCAAGACACTCTTCCACCCTCGTATGGTATGTGCTCCGCAGTTTGCTCGTGATCTGCGTTCGGCGGCGAATTCGGGTCCAGTCTAGGGAGATTCGATGTGTTACCTACGTAGACTTGTTCCCTGTGAACATCAGACGCTTCCGGACCTTGTCCGACATCGCGCTCGTTTCCGTAGACCCTGTATCGTCGAGATTGGTTGGCCGAGCTGAGGATCAGACTCGGATCCATACCAGGCGCAGTCGAGGTCTCGATAGCCGCCGCTGAGCGCTACTTTGATGGCGTGCGCCGGGTTTTGATTGCCAGGTGCCTATGGCGCCTTGGATCGACACGTCCTGCCACCGCGCGTGGCGCTCACCGAGGCCAATGGCCGGAATGGACAGCCCGTTGTCCAGCTGGACGACATCGACGGGGGGACGATAAGCGCTCGTCAAATCGTGAACGTTGACGGGCCGGCGTCACGGACGGCCCGAACCGACGGTATGTCTAAATCTGCCTGGACGATGGAGAGTCGTTTGCTTGTCCAAAGCCCCAAGTTCTGATTCAATTCTGCTGATGTTCTGGTGTAAGAAACGCGTCGACACGTCTTATGGGACAGTACTGCCAAACAGCTCGAAACAGTAACGCGTCACGATTCATTCGCCTGGGTAAAAGCTCGACTCGACTAATGAACCCTTTTGATGATGTCAATGCCAACCGTCAAGCTTCCAGCGGTCGTCCCTCCGATTTTATGTCGGTGAAACAAGTCAACCGTCCCTCCCTCGTGCAAACGGGACACACGATCTTGTTTTCCACGATTGTCGCTCACCGACAGACAGCAATGAACGCGGCCCTTGCGCTCGTTGTCTTTTTTTCCAGTCGTGCAACCATGTGCGTGAGAACGCATTCGACCTCGCAACGGCCCCTGCCAGCACCCGTGGGTCACGAGAGGTGCACACAACCTGACACCTCTCGCGAGCGCGCGCGCTCCGACACCATCGACGCCAATCACCTTTGCAGAGACGATCCACAGCCGTCTCTTTCCCCCCCCTCTTTCGGCCCGAACCCGCTGGCTGCGCTGATCGGATCGGCTGGCTCTATGCGCCTATTCAAGGAGGCTAAATTAGGAGAGGTCCGATCAGCGCGCGCTCACAGGTGTGCATATCCAGACATCTCGCCGGTACGTGATGTCGTCCTCTCATCATGATGGGGATTCGAGGAGACCGTGAGTGCGCGCTAGACACGGCGTCCGGCCACGAGAGCGTTGCTCGGTCGCGGGGGCCGTGTCGACGATAGTATGGACGCCGAGGACGCCGAGTCAGACCACGATCACAAAAGAGGCGCGTTCGTGACGTACGTCCATCACCATCACCGCGTCTTGCCCTGCTTCACGGGACGAGCCCGTCGAGATGAACGCGTTTCACGGCGTTTGAAATGAAGTCTTCGGCGGGCGAGCGTTTGAGGTTGGACAACTCAGTTTGGCTGAACGGTGTCGGCACAAGGGTATACCAGAGGCGATACGGTGACCCATTGCTGGCGTGGCAGACACACGACGACCAACAGACGCCCACTGTGTCTGCCCGAGCGAGGATCGATGGTGTGCGTGGACGCAATGCCCTCGCCCTCTTCCTCTCCGGAATCTGATCCTGCGGGCGACGAGGGGTCGGTGTACCAACAGATGCCCGAGTGTACAGACACGCTGGGATGGCAGAGTGCACTAAAGGGGCGCCCACAGCGCAGACGCACCGCCTCGGTCACGCTGGCACGTCCGGACAAGTCGGCCGATCTGGTCATAGGTACCCTCTCTTCATCGCACACGACAGGAAACTCGCAAGAGCATGTTCCCCGGACCGGTCGTCTCCGCAGTCGCAGCGTGGTAGCGTCAAGAAGGATCGTAGCCTATTCCCTATCAACGGTCCATGCGGCGTTCTAGAACCCCCCCTATGGTTTTCCCAGACGTCGCTTGGTGTTTCATCTCGACCGTGAGCCTGGCTTGGCTCTCGGTCGCGACATCCAGCTTTTGTTGCATCCCATGTAGCGTCTGGTGGGTCCTCCCGACTGCCTGCCCAACGCGTCGAGGCGCGCCAACGCAACCTGTACATCCGCGGACAGCTCGCCACGTCGCACCTCGAGGTGTCTCACGACCATCGATACCACATCCGCCTCATTCTGTGCAGCCCCATTCTGGCCCTCGCGTTGCCCCAGTCGCTCGACCAATTCGGCCGATGTCGCCCAAACGACGTCAGAGCGTGGCAGCGGCAAGCGCTCCGTCTGGGTCTCCGCGAGGTATCCTCGTTCCGCACTCCGACTGGGGCGATCGTCTCGCGCGGCGCCCGCCTCCATGCGCTTGAGCAGCGTCCTGCCGCGCGCGTCGAGGCGGCTGGTCCGCTCCAGGAGGCGACGCGCCAGCGCTGTCCCCGCGGCTGCCATGCGGATACGCGTCTCGTCCGCGCAGCATTGCGCCCCTTTCGTTCTTCGTGCTCTTGTTGATCGGGAGACGCAAGACGGCCTGGGCCGATCGCGCGCTGCTGTCGAGGGCGGGCTTGAACAGGTCCCTCGACGTCGCGAGCGCCCGTTCGTGGTGCCCCTCGACCTCGGGGTCAACGTCGGATCACAGGGTGGTGGCGAGGACGCGCGCGTCCGAGATGCGGTGCAGGTAGACGATCTCTTCCCCGATGTAAGCGAGCAAGGATGCGGGGAGCGAAGAGGCCGACATGTGAACGAGGTGTGACGACGTCCCTGTCTGGGCGGGTCGTGTCGTTGAGCCCGGGGGTCGACCACGATCAGGTCTTGGTCTCCGAGGACGAACGGTCGCGACGCTTGCACCTCGGACGTGCAGCTCCTCAGTCTGTCGTTGACAGGAAAGGTCGACCCGCTGACGAGGCTGACACACTCTCGGCACTCGGTAAGCCCAAGCTAGGGACGGACGACCACCGGCACTCTGGCGGTTCAAAGGGGCCGGGGGAGAAAGGCGCCCGTGTTGTTGACGCGCCACACTTGGTGGGCCCCATGACGCTGTGGGCCGCCAGGTCGGTAAAACTGCCCACAACAGAAGATCGCTGTTACTTGAGGCGCCATGGCAAGAAGATGTTTGCAGACAAGCCAGAGGGGACGAGCGTGCCAAGACGAGCGCGTCTGCATCACAACAGTAGCACGTTCACCGAGACTTTCGTTTCCACGTGCGGCGCATGTGGTCAGGGTGTCATTTAGTGTGGCCAAGCAGCCGATGGATCTGGCCCTAGGTTAACGGAAAGCTAACGTATACGGGTGTGTACAGTCACAAAATAGATTGCACTGCCGGTGACGCTCTACCGTAAGAGGCGTGGAAGAGCGAACGCTTGTTTTACCGCAGGCTCGAAAGCTGCGCAAGCGACGTGGGGACGACACAGGTATCGAGGGAAAATGGGTCGTAGAGTCCACCGGCCCCGCCGGCTCTCAGTCTGACGCGGTGCACAGGATACAGAGAGACTGCGACGCGTTCGCTCGTAGATTTCTAGAACACCAGTGTGCGTATGTCCATATGTGTCACCGGGTCTGTGCCCCGCAGTAATTATTGTGCATGACGGTCAAATGTCATGGAGTCGACGTGAGCCAGGCGGCAATGCAATGCGTGTCTTTGGCATCCGCAGTGCAACTTTGCTTACCGTATGCAGTTCTTCCCGTTCAGTTGTCTGACGTATTGTCACTGGCGCAGGTTGGAGGACACCACGAGGTTCATCATCATCAGCACGTCGATCAGCAGAGGCGCAGACGGCATACAAAGCAACGCAGCGTTCCGCGAAGCGTCCTCAGAGGCTCATCATTGTTATACAGACAGTTCGACGTGTTCGCTACGACGTCTTCCTCGCTTGGTTCGCGGCGACGACAGTGCGACGTCGTATCCAGCGAGAGCCCATCGACGAGGGTATCGGATCTGCTGCGACCGAGCTGTCTGTCCAACCAAGCAGGGTCCAGAACGTATCAAGCGTCTTGAATGGGAAATAAAACGATGGCAACCAAGTCATGGATGGGTTTCAGACGAGAGGAAGCGCACCGAAAGGGGAAATAAGCGCTTGGAGAGGATGCCATGGGGTTGCAGATGCCTAATCGTCATCGTCGCATGGGAGAGCCGACGGTCAGCCAAGTGCAAGCAGACGTGCCGAAATGATTTACGTCCTTGCCATGCTGTCTATCGCTGCATGCGCAAAGCCTTGACTGATGTCGACGGATTTTGTGCTGCTGATATCATCACTCTGGCCTCCTTCTCAGTTCCGCCTTCTTCGACATCGATACGTGGTCCAGGCCCGTTTCGACGCCACTCGCTACCAAACGAGGACTGCTCTCACACTTGGAGTGGCAGCGGGCCATCTCGGATCCCCTGTTCACCTTTAAGCGACACTGCGACAACTTCCGAGCATCGCGATCAAGTCGGTGGAATCCCCTTGTTTTAATACTGTGCCTTTCTGTGTACATACACATCGTCTCGCCAGGCCACCTAGGCAATTTGAACATGTCCCATGCTCTGTCGCCTACGTGGCCTAGCGGGACGTCTTCCGTTTATCTTTACGGTGCGGCTCGACAAACGAAAATAGGGCCTAGTCGCAGATGTCGGTCCTCGGGGGACCGGCGCAATCAAGCAGTTCTTGCTTCGAGAACCTCAGAGGCCTGCACAGCAACGGCGATTTGCGATGGCGCACGGACCCAACCCTTTTTTCAACAGCACCTCCAGGACGTCGCGTTTTTTTCGTCTCTCTTCAATCCCGCGATCGTCTCACCGCCGATAAGCGCTCGGCCGTGCGATGGACTTGGAAGAGTTCGAGGTTGACCATCATGCGGTCGTGACAACCAAAGACGACGCGCCCGGCTCGTTATCGATCCAGGATGCGTTGCACAGGATTGATGCTGAATGGCACACTGCCAGCAGGCGAGCTAGGTGGATGGATCTGCTTGGTGACTATGCTGGGATTGAGCCATTTATCATCGACGGTAGACAGCATCGCGCGTCTCCCTCGTTCTTCTCTCTGACACGCGTGCTCTCTATGCAGGGCATTCACTGATCCAGCTTGTGATCGACAATCCACTGCTCGCATTGGCGAAAGCGGACGGTAAGCGTCCACATAACACTCCCTCCCATGGACTCGTGGATGACCGTGAAACCAGACCCTTCTTTCCAAATCCTACATGCCTTGCACATACTTGAACGTACTCTGGATGAGTTTATCAAGCGTTCGGCTGTGTTTGATGTCATCTTTTGGCATGGTGAGTGCCATGCCGTTATCGAGACCTCATCCTGAGGCTCAGCAGAATCTCGACACTCTGCATTGAAGACGGGTGCGGGTGATGCCGAGGAAGCACCTAGATCGCTTGCTCGCAGACTTTTATTCAGCCATTTGCTAAAGATACCTCACATCTCTGTGTACGTATTCGCCGGTCTTTCCGACCCAAAATGGAGAGAGTACCAGTTTCTACGAAAGGTAGGGCGTCGCACGATGTAGGTCTTCTTCTCTCGTTCACTCTTTCCTAGCCCATGTTCGCCTTGGTCGACGACGGGGGCACGGATCAAGACTCTATAGATCCTTTGACCGCTCAACGCCGCCTTTGCCATCGCATTTTCTTATGTGATCTCCTGACGAGTGGGTTGGCGCTCGCACTCCTGGCTGGTGCCGAGTTTCGTGACTCAAAGGTCAGTATCTCTGCATGGCTACTACGAAAGAACGCTAAACTTGTTTCATTGCACAGGTACTTTCCTTTGTCTACGAATCAAAGTCACGCCGGGCAAGCGACATCCCTAAACGAGTGCGCAACGCATGTTTAACGGCGACTCGCGTACTGGAAGAAGCGGCAAAGAATGTTACTCCACTTCCTCCGTCCACGTCGGATGGACCCGTTCAAACTTTGAGAGCGGTCGCAGTCGGGGATGTCGTCCTCAAGGTGGCACGGCAAACGCAATTTTCAGACACTCGCCAAAAAGCCCTCTTCTTTGCGTTCCTCGTTCACCTAGTGTTGCTTCCCCGTCTCTCCACGCATGATCGGGCTAGACGACTGGAACCTATGAAGGACAAATTCAAACGTCAGATCGCGTCAGATTTCCTCCCAAACGTCCTTCACGCAGTCGATGTAGCCATCACGTCGCTGAGCACCACCATCGACGTGGACGTGAGGGTGTTCGTTGCGCTCGTGCGCTTCTTGGCAGAGCACCCCAGCCTTTCTGTGCGAGACGTGTTGGGAGATGACGTCGCCAAGTTCGTGCAGGACAACCTCGTCGCCTTCTCCGTTCCGATCTCGGCATTTTCACAGTTGGCCGCCGAGTTCCTTCCGTCGCCAGCGCTCGCCTCTTCGTCCACGGAGAACAGGCTCGAACTATTGTCCTTTAGTCACAAGATTTTTGACGATGAGCTGGCGCCGATCCGTGGTCTTGCCGAGGATGTCGCTGCGGAGGCCCACCGAGCTGACCATGAAGCGGAGGAAGACGAAGGAGTGGACAATGACGAAGGGTCAGACACAGATGAAGGGTCAGACACAGACGAATGGGACACCAGCAGTGAGGAGGCAGCAGAGGAAGAGACGGGTGCACACAACAAGCTCCCTGCAGAGGCACCCAGGACGGGCTACTTTGATGACGGCGCACTCTTCAACGACACCCGGCACTGGCACAACCACAAGAAACCCCTGTTGCCAAAGCACCTTGGCGGCGACAAGCCGCAGGCAAGCGTGACGGAGTGGCAACGAAAGAAGAGACTCAAGGCCGATCAACGATTCATGAAGATATTGCACGACCAGGCTGCGACCTTGACGGGCGCCTCGGGTGCGGCGCTGCATCAGATCAAGATACCACCGGTCAAGGCGACAGCACCTCAGCTCACATCCAAGGTCACTACTTTTTTTTTACATTGCATGACCGATCTGTTCGTCGCGAACTGAGATACATACTTGCAGCAACAGCAGAAGCAAAGCCACGCACGCCCTGGCGCCCAAAAAGGGACGCAAAAACAATCCAAGGCGGACGCCATTCGGGAACAAAATATGGCGCAAAAGGCCCAGAAGCAGCTCGCCGAGTCGGTTGCATGGCTGACTGCGCGAATCCGTGATCTGGATTCCGAGACTTTGCCATCCTCCCTGGAAAAGTCGTTCTCGGACCTGAAACGTAATCCGAAGACCACTGAGCCGCTCGTTGCCGTCGAGCTGGCGCTGTACCGTCTCCACCGCTCGTTCCGGGATTGGATCCTGGATCCGCAGCGCGAGTCACAGGCAGTCCGCGACAAGCACGGCGTGACGGCGCTTCGTACGATCAAAGACATCCTAGAAATAGATTATTCGACGAGCGCCGTTCGAAAACGCGTCCAAGATGTGCTGCACGTCCTCGGATTCTCTGCATACGCGAACACGCTTACAGCCCCGACAACACCAGAAAAGGACGACCGGCCGCTCACGTTCAAGTTCGTGGAATTGGTCAAAGCGAAGACGCAAGAGCCGTTGCACGCGTTCATGCACATCAAGGAACACCCGATTGAATGGCAGTTGCGCACGTTCGGGCAGTACATGGATCGGAGCATGGATAGCCAGACTGATCCGCGGGTCTCGTTCAAGCCTGACGCGTGGCAGAGACGCGTCCTGGACGCGATTGATGACCACAATTCCCTCCTCGTCGTAGGTACGTGACTGTTGGACTTGAATGGCCGCGTGAGGTGTATTGAGCGCGCGTCGCCGTCACCAGCGCCGACTAGTGCGGGTAAAACTTTCATATCATATTACGCGATGGAAAAGGTCTTTCGGGGGTCCAATGACGGCGTTATTATTTATGTTGCCCCTACGAAAGCGCTTGTCGCCCAGGTGGCCGCGGAGATATACGCACGGTTCAGCAAGGATCTGAATGGCCGTGAGTGTCTTCTCTCCCTGCTCTTGTCAAACAGGGCTTCATCATAGAGTCGCTTCGCGACGTGCAGGGAGTTGCTGGGCCATACACACGCGCGACTATCGTATCCATGACCCTCAAGAGTGCCAGATTCTGGTTACGGTCCCAGAGATGCTCGCGATTATGATGCTTTCCCCGCCCCTGGCAAAAATATGGACTCCTCGCGTGAAATAGTGGGTGGATTACCACTGATTTCTTTTCTTTTTGCGGCGGTTTAGCAAATTTTGCAGCATCATTCTTGATGAAATACATACGATCGGTCAGCAAGAAGGTGGGTCTGTGTGGGAACAGATCCTTTTGCTCGCTCCTTGCCCCGTCATGTCAGTCTTGTCCTCTTTTCGTTTGCGTCGAGTAGCGAACCCATTCGATCTCATAGTGGTCTGTCCGCAACGGTGGGTGCTCCTGAAAAATTCAATACATGGCTCGGGGCTGTTCAGAAAGCGAGTGGTTTCAAACACACCTTTGTCCACCACCCTCACCGATACTCCCATCTCCGCAAGTTCTTTTACAACATCCACGAAAAACCGAGGACCACGTTTGAATCAATCCCTTCGTACAAGTCCACCGGACGAATGCGATACCTCCATCCGATCGCGATGCTTGCTTTCGGACCAAGGTCCATCCCTCCTGATCTGACACTGGAAGCCGCAGACACCTTGACGCTCTATCGGGCGCTTGCGGCGCACGGCGATGTACCCCCCTCAACTCTGGGCGCGTTGAACCCACTCAAGTTCTTCCCTTCCGACAGACTCTTACAACAAAAGGACATAATCGCATACGACGAGGCGCTCAAAAGGTGTCTCGCGCCCATGATCTCCAGGTTCGATCCTCGCAACCGGGTGGCTCCATTGTACAAGGTCATATCGAGCCTCGAGGACAAGACACTGAGTTCCTTGCAGACCAAGGTAATCAACGCCCAGCCAGAGCGGGAGAGGTTCAAGGAAAACTTGATCCATCTCGTTTGTGACCTTCACGTTCAAGGTGACCTGGTAAGCGTTCAAATCAATATACTTTTCGGAGTGCACACACCTCCGTAACCCCCAGCCGGCAATCTTTTTCAACTTTGATCAAACAGACTGCGAAATTATGGCCACTACTCTTTGTGAAGCATTGAATGTCAAAGAAGAGGAATGGCGCGCCAAGAGCCCAGAATGGAAACGCAAGCTAGCGCAGTACCAAGAATGGCTGTTGAGGGCA
>JBBPLV010000828.1:0-13850 GCA_038089975.1 Boletellus ananiceps | reverse complement strand
GAGTTGACCTTGTTGCCGAGGAGAGCGTACCACTTCTGTTCCGTACTGCGACACAGCACGTCGCTTTCCGTGACGGAATCTCTTGAACTTGAAGGGATTTTCGTCATATTTCTTCGACTCCACAATCTCCTCACTATCATCCTGGTAAAGAGCTTTATGCGAAAAGAGCTGGAAGAAAAGGTAGGATAAATAGACTGATATCCAAAAATGTCATGGTTAGTCATGTAGTCACGGCTCAGAAGCATGCTCGTACTGAAGAGTAGAATGATGGCAACCTGTGAGTTGTTTAGGTATACATTCCACCCTGCTGCTAGTGGACGCACCCCATGGCTCGTTCGAAGGATCGGGTCATCGTATTGAGTACCACCTCCTAGGGACAACAGGAAGGCGCTGGGAAGAAGGACGGCAATAACACTGATGGTCAGAAGAGTCGAGTTCATCTGTGCAGCGACTTGTAATCGAAGGACTCAGTCAGTGCAAGTGGCAAAGCGAGTAAGGAACGCATACTGAGCCCAAAACCCTGCTCCGAAAATCTTAGACCACCCGCAAAGAAACACATCCCGAGCACGAGCACTGCACGACGAGCAGAGTTACTAGGAAGTTATAGACTGAAGACGAAGACTTACGCAAATTACTTAGAATAGACCCCACAACTAGTAGAGGTCGAGAGTCAGAAGATGCGCAAACTGACGGAAGGACCCTTCTGCTCACGGGATGACTGCACAAGGTCTAATTCGCACTTGACCAGAGCAATAATCTGACAAAATGCACGATGAGAATGCAAGGGGTGCACATGACAGAATTCAACATACCGAAACGATCAGTTCGACACTAGCCAAAACGAGTATGGTCATAAGCCTGCTGAGAAAACTGACAGGGTCTTGGAGCACTTACGCATTCCCCTGAACAAAAGAACATGTCAAAGACAGTCGAAACGACACCAACCACACTTACGAGAGTGGCATTCATCAAGCCCGCTAGGGTTTGCCCGACCCGCATTGACAGCTCATCCGTGGCAAATGCGAGCAACTAGTGATGAATGAACACAGCCCTGTAATTACCGTATAGTCGACCCACCTTGGCAAGCGGTACAATGGCCAGAAAAGAGACTATGTGAGATGAGCTCGCGACAAGCGACGGAGGCCGGAGGACGACCACGCACAAACAAAGATGAGTGTCGGTTGGTCGGGCAGCGCAAAATGCAGCGCCCACTACCCAGCAAACGTTAGCAGAGAACGAGGGAAAAGGAAGAAAGGCAAGGCATACGGATACCGGGATACAAAGGAGGAGTATATTTAAATCTGGTACGAAAACGTGTGAGGAACGCGACCTCAAGCCATCTGCGGACCACTCACACGACGCCGTCAAAATAGCTAAGACACTTCGCCAAACCGTTGGATCTGGCCCCACCTTCTTTTCGGGCTGCATGAGGGTTGCGGCGCGCTCGCGAAGAGAGGGGTTCGTCCGTCGCACTCTTCCCCCACTGGGCGTTCTCACGGCCGACGAGCCGGACGCCTCTGGGGGGAGGATTGGTTGTGTGGACTCGAAAAGCAACGACGTAGCCCCAGACTCTGCCACTGACGTCGACGAGCGGGCGGTATCCATGAGTTTCGCAAGAGTTTACCCTTAGAGATAAGTAACGCACTACTGTTGGAGGATTAGGAGTCAACATTCAATTGTGCTCGAATGTTAGGGGTGGATTACCTCGAAATGCCAGTTCGCAAACGAAGAACAAAGTGGGGGAACGAAGAAAGAAAACGAAACGAAAGATTGTATTTGGGGGCCCGTGAATGGCGGCACCCGACGAAACCTATTTTTGAGGCGGTGATCGCGCGCCAAGAGCTGACGGCTACGCAGATTCCAGAAACATTGACCCAAATAGGCAATCACTGTCGTTCGACTAGCAGGACACACACTGCCAATCCAGCGTTCGTTTCCGCCCTCTGTCTCGTCCTGTCATGTTTCACGATCGTTTCCACATCGCGCTGTCCTACCCGGCACTCCAGACGAGCTCTGATTGGCCAGCAAAGGTCGGAAATGTCCGTGCACTAGAAGTATTCCATTCGAATGTTCCATATCCACACACGGTCCGCACTCGTTCCTGATCACGGCCTTATTGTACTGCCCCGTCGCTACGTCGCGCTGTGCATGCTGTCTACAACGAGGCATGCTACGCACGACCTGACGACCGCCCCCCGCCCTCGCTGGATTTTACATAGGGGACTGGCCTCCACCAGGCTGACACATTGCTGAAAATTACCATTCTTGGTAGTCATAGGCGTCTGTACCCCACGCCCACTCGCGGTCCTTATGGCATCCGTCGGCAGGCAGTGCTCGGTTAGTCTCGGACACACACTCTGGTCGCACTGGCAAGCCGGCATGTTCGCAGTCTCGACGCGCGCTGTCTCAGAGCCTGTCCCACCGCACCCGTGCCCCATCCCAGGCCGCGGATCGGTCATGCGGTGGCGCCCCGGTCAGCCGGTGACTTCGCCTCCCGAACTCCACATACTGTAGGTGTTCGGCCGTTGGTCCCGACCCGGGACTGTTCCGACCTTCTTATTTGGCATTTTACTTGATTATAATCATTTGTTATTTTTTTGGGTAAGTAACTAATTTCCTGCATTTATGGCGTGGCACTACGTCATTGGCGGAGACACGTGAATGGCGTGCGGAGTGGCGCTCTTAGACGTGCGATGTCTTGGCCCGAGGGAAACTGAGTGTGCAAGATCTGAGCCCTCGACTAATTTTACTTAAACTCGACGGGCGCATTCGTTGTGGGGACGGCATCATCGATTGTAAATATGTGCACCATCAGTACTTCGGCTGTCGTTCGCAACGGGGGAGGCTGTGCAGCTATCGCTTTATTATGTAAGGCATGTTGGGGATGAGAAAAACAAACAGATAAGATAATCATGGACCCTCACATACTCGCACGTTTGATAAATATACCAATCGCACGTGCGCGAGCACCGAAGACTTGTCTGAAGGTCTCTCAGACCCGTCGCGAGAAACGCCAATCCACATCCTAGACCACTGGTGCTTCCTGCTGATCCCGGATGTTCATTTCAGAATGGGTTCCTGCCGACCAAGTTCGGTGAAGGCGGGATCCTTGCCGCCTGCATTCCACCCAAGCATAAAGTAAACGAATGCACGTATATTGCTTTAGACGAAATGGCGACGCCAGATATACACAGTATCACCCTCCCTCAGGGTGCTCATCAAACAGTAGAACTAATCCGCTAGTAAACGAAATGACAGCACAGGCCGATAATCACAGCTTGACCGTATGTTCCCGACGAATAAATCTGTGCAAAATTTATATAGTTACATTACCATGTCACCCGGTCCGTTCAGCCTTGTCCATCGGTGATTTATGTGACAAGCTCCGTTCACCCTTGGTACGCATACGAAACCGCGCCGTAGAGACCGTCCTCGCGGCCCAACATGCCGTAGCCGTGCAGAACCTGAGTGGCGGATCAAACGTCAACCCGGATCAGATAACTCGCCACATACCTCCATCTTCCTCGCATGCCACCCTACTCCACTGTTTACGTTTCCGTTGGCGTCTGCCAGCCGGTCTATTTCGACCTGGAAAGGATGGCCAGCGGGCAGTTGCCGCCGCATTTCCCCACCAACCCATCCACTCGCCGTGTCAACGTACCAGCCTCGACCCCCCTTGCTCCGGACGACCCGCCATGTTCCGGCACCGACTCCGAGACTCACAAGTGCTTGTACGGATAACTCGATGACCCGAAGGCGGCTGCACGCCTGTGGGACAAGAGGTTCCGGACAGAGTACAGACGCGTAGGGCGGTGTACACAACGGCCCGACAATCTTCGCGTGCAAGGCGATGGAGGCTCGGCGCGCAAGGCCTCGGGGCCCGCCAGCGCCAGCACTGGATCGGGCCCAGTCGAGCTCCGGCGAAGTGGATACGAGTGTCAGTACCTCGACGTTGACAGCCTTGGTCTTGATAAACGTAGCAACAGCATCCAACTCGAGCCCCGGGATATAGGAGAGACCCAACGAGCGCAGCTTTGGTTGTGATCCGCACACATCCTCCAGCAACTCTCTGGTCATTGGAGCGCTGGATAGGTCGAGGTATGTGAGTTCACCACTGGTGAAGCATGGTGCAAGGGATAAAATGTCCCTGAGGTGTTCAGTAGATAGTGGAGATGGGAAGGTTTGATCACCATAGAGTGTTAGCTCCTGTAGACGAGCAGCGGCAGGCGCTCGAATGAGGAAATCTCTGATCGACTCTCCGGTCAACCGGATGCATCGAGCGAGTGCCAGCGAACGAAGTCTAGCAGACGAATCCCCGAAGGCACTGAGCAGCTCTGGTGTTACACGTGTCGCAGACAAGTCGAGATGGGTAAGAGATGGGAAGGCGAGAACAAAGGGAGTAAGGATGTGTGGTTGAATGGATTTTACACCACGTAGACAAAGGCGTCGAAGGCCAGCGAATGTCAATGACTCCTCACGAGTAAAACGGACAGCCCGAGAACGCCTCCCGTCCATTCGTTCCTCGTCTTCGCTCCCACTTGAATCACTATCATGGGAGAGCAGGTGAGTATTGACAAACTCGGTGAGGGCGCCAACAAAGACTGCGCTGACGCAACCTGTCAAATCAACAGCCTCGAGCTCTTTGCAGTCCCGCCTCCTCTCGCGATCATATTCATCAGGTTCATTGTCGTTGGCAATGAGCCCACGTCCACGTGATGGACGCCCTCTCCCACGTGAGGAAGATCCGCGGAGAAACAATTCATTCAACACCGGCAAGGTTAGCGCCCCGTCCATGTACTCGGTGGCGCCAAATGCGGTTAGGTTCGGCGTTTCCTACCGGTCAGGGATGTCAGCCACAGCGGGGAGGACGGATGGCGGAAAGGTACAAACTTTTAGGATTGCCTCAACACGCTCACCGGTGACAAAACGACTGGTAACGCCTTCCTCCACGGAACGGCGCATACCGATGGTCCGGAAATGGTTAAAGTCAATGTGCTGTACAAATCTTCCGGGGCGGGAGTCATGGAACGTCGGAACTAGAAACACAAATGCTGAGCACGGATCTCAGAGGAATCAAATGGAGGGTTACCATAAACTCCGGGTTCGTTCCGCTCCATGACATTTTGGACTGCATCGCTAATGGTCCGCATGATCTTCCATCGTGCGGGGCTCTGGCTTTTACCCCTGATGCGCCGCGGACTAGGGTTACGGGACGCAGGCGGAGAAAGTAATTCGGGAGGAATGGAACCGTCGGGACCGCTGAGGGTCTCAAGAATAGATTCCGTCCACTTTTTGAGGGCGTTCTCGTCGTTGGAATCGCCGGGGATGGTGGCGCTCGCGAGAGCAGCCTTGGTGGCAGCGTGAATGGACTCTTCGACGGCAATGGCGGTATTGTCCTCAGAGCCTTGATCTTCGCCACCGGTGATCACTTCCATGAGCGCAAGCCAGCTGCGGGGGAGGCGGACCTCGATCCTTTGCCACAACCAAGGCTTGGCCGCGCCGTACCACGCACGGTTGACGAGGCAAAGACTGGCCAAGGTCCGACGCACGATTGGCTCTGGACAGTTGCTTGGCGGCATGGAGGATGGCAGGGCAGTCGGAGTACCGTGGTCTCCGAGTGCAATGGGATCCAGGGAGTTCGCGGACTGGGGCAGCCCTGCGGCATACACATGGGCACAGATGGTGAAGAGGAGTTCTGGAGGGTATTGAGAGATGGCAGACATGGCGAATGGCTGGTGGCCGAGACAACAGGCCGGGTCTCTTATATACCATGCGGTCAGAACATCCGAGCCCTTTAGCAGGATGACGTAATCCGGGGGTAAAAAGGCACGCAAATGGGGGTACCGCTTTTTATGTCAGTCGGCAATGTGGCAGGATGGAGCTGGCAGACCCACACCGTCCAGAATCGCCTGGCAAAGCCATGGGCCCATCGCTCCGAAAACACACGAGTCGGTGGGATTGTCCAACGCCGCGATACGCTCGACGATATCGCAGCCGGGCTGCTCAGCGACTTCCACCGAAAATTGGATTACCCACCGAGACAGCGCGTGAGGACACGTAGTTCTTAAGCCATTTAAAAAATAGCGCGACGGTTGTTCCTGCATCGTGCATCAAGTCCGAGAGAGATCCGATCTGGGGTCCCGGATCTAGACCTGACACGGAGAACGGCCAGAGTTACGGGCAACTATTGTGTGCGAGTCGGTAACGGCAGCACCAGAGTTTCAGCCTTCAACGACCCTATCCTCGTCCGTCTTTGCATCAGCTACGCTCTGAGTCAACTTGACGACGGAAATGAATCGTTTACTTTCTCACAGAGCGCCACTGACCAGGTCTCAAATTCGTAATGGCAATGTTCTGCCAATGCGCACCGCCTACGTTAGAACGTTCATCCCCCCAATTTGATTTGTTTCAACCAATACCATCCGCTAATCATCTACCGACATGTTTTGCAGTCGAGTCCCGCTCTGACCCGCATATCAGTGCGCACAAAAGTCATGCAGGCCCAAAAAATATGTATTGGCAACCCTCATCGATCGACGGTATATCACATGGTAATAAGCGGGCTTGAAACGATATTGGTCATGCCTTGACATAAAATTCGTATTGTTGGATCATCCACACCAGCGATGCCGCTAGCAGCACTAAGTTAGCGGGCTCCAGAGCCAAGGTGGATAGACAACTCAACTCGACACGATCACGGGACTCAGCACTGCCACGTTCAATTTGGCAGTGCGAAAAATGAGCAACTCCGAGGTAAAGTGCCCGAAGGCAACGAGGTATGTGAGTAGCGCCATGTCATATATACTAGATCAACTCAGTCAGGGAAAACAAACAGAGGAGTGTACGTGCACTTTGTTGTGGATGTTATAAGCGGCATATCCCCGCACAATAGCGGCGGTCAACGTCCATGCGGCGAACGTGCGTGCCTGCAGTCCGGTGACTGTGGGAACGTTACAATGAGCAGAATGCCGCAAAGAGAAAATGCCTTACCGGAGGCGGGTGTCACACCAGCGTACAACCTGCGCGTAAGCTTGAGTGTCGCAAAGTTTTGGACCGTGTTGAAGACGGCCATGGTAGCAACAATGAGCTGCCATTTGGGCAGGAGTCCCTCGGTCTGCGGTAGAGCTATGCATAGAAAATCAGCTGAAGACACAAACACGAGGCAAAGGCACTACCGTCGAGGAAGAGCTGGGAAGCCATCAGAGTTGGGATCAAGACCAGGTTAAGCGCCGATCGCGAGCCAGATTCAGCCACGGTATATTGGCTTACATGATATTTCCTAAAGTAGACGATTGTCAGGTGTCAGAGTGAGTTTTGCTTTGCACTGTTGTCACAAAGTGCCGCCTTTCCAAGTCGGAGGGACAAGCACGCGGGCCATGCCAGATCCCTCCTCCTTGTCATTTCCAGGCCCGTCCCGCTCAAACTCATTGGCCAGCACCGCCAGCACCAGCGGGGCCAGTCTCACTCGCCGCTCGCGTATCTGTCGAAAACGAACCCGGACGATCACTCAAGGTTCGCATCGCGATGACGGGACCGCAGAAGTCGCGAGCGAAGTTCTAGACATATCCATTGCGAATAACTCCCACTCGGCCTCCGACCTCCTTGCCAGTCCCCCTGCAACTCCGAGCGTCACACTTGCAACACATCCACGACCCGGTGCGGACCCTGTGCTAGGTTTTGACATACGCAACGGGTCAGACGCGGATAGGAGCTGGTCCACCTTTGGGACGTTCGGTCCTCCAAAGGATGCCCACGAGTTTTTGCCAGGCAGCACCCCACAGGTGGCCCATCCCTCCCTAAGTCAACCGCCGATAGCGATGCCGTCCGAGACTGTCGTTTCTCCTCCCACGGTGCGTTCATCTCTCAACTGAAGATGGTGGCCACCTCAACCCCATTCCCATACAGGCGAAGGGAAAAGGCAGACAACCGTCCCGCCTGACTTCACCTCCATCCTCGTTCAAGCCCACACCCACTGATGCCGACCGGGTTCGGAGTAGTTTACGTGACTCCTTATTGACTCAGCAGTCGTCAACGTCGTCCTCCGTATATCCCATGTCCACTTCTATGGGCACCGAATCGCCATCATCCCCTCTATCTCCCGTGTTGCATGACCGTGGCATCTCTGTCCCGGCGTTCGAGTTGGATGGCCCCAAAGTACAAGAGTTCGACGCAGACGACGTATCTTACCGGCTACAGCTTCTCGTCAAGAACAGTTACTTTCTCCCGCCTGCACACTCCAAGCCATCTCCCGCTGATTTTCCATCTTCGCTCAACAACTCCAAGAAAGCGCCGTCACCAACGTTTCTGGACTTGTTTCGTGTTGGAAAGCCCAAGCCAAAACCTACTAGTCCTGATGTTGCGAATGGTACCAGCCCAATTCTCAGAGTGACTTCAGATTCTACGACAAACTATGGTCAGATTGTGCGCGGTAATGGAAAACTTTCGTCACCAACATTCCGCCCCCCGCCAGGGAGCCAACACATGGCAAGAGTGGTTGTGGTTCGGGAAAAGATGGAGGACCTGGCTGCTGCCGCCAGGCAAGCGGAGTTGGATCTTGGAAGACACGATTTTGTGTTGGATCGGGATCGTGCTTCTCGGAGGGCAAGAATTACCACCTTCGATGGCATCGTAGATCCGACCGAGACGGTCGATGTCCCACCTCCTTCTGCCAATTATCCTTTGGCGCTGCAGGCTTCAGCGCTTCATGGGCTTGGCATCGAAGATTCGGTCGGGGCAGCTATTTTGGCAGAAAGGCTGCCGCCTCCGGACAGTCCCGGACAATCCTCTCTGGATCCTCGGGAGGATGCTTGGAGGAAAGCCCTACTCTGGGAAGCAGTCGGGCATTCTCTCAGCAATTCGAGGGCCACATCTTCTGCTTCGCGTTCCTCAACACCGACAAAGCGTCCCCTGCGTGTGCAGTCCGCCGAGTCACTTCACCCCCACCGAGCGATAGAGCAACAAAGGAGGTTGTTGGATCAAAAAATTCTAACTTATCCTATCGTCGACCCCTTGGAGGACTTTACGCCACCTACGCCACCAGCCAACTCGGTGTTGAACCCATTACCCTCAGCTGCTGTGGTAGATCGGGACCTTCGGCGGTTGTCAAACCTCCCTCTATTGAGGGCGGAGACACCTGTACCACATACGCCCCTCTCTCCGCCACCCCGCCGACCATTTTGCAACCCTCAGTTTTCTCAATCACAGACTGACATTGTTCCGGTCACTTCGAATGCTTCCGCACGTCAAACGCAGGGAAAGATGATCCGCAAGTCGCTCTCGTCACCTATGTTGGGTGATAAGCAAGAGTACAGAATGAATAGGACCGTCACACCAAGTAAAACCCCCCCTATGCCTGACATATCGCCGGTTCCGTCATCTTTTGATAACCGGATGAGCGGAATGACATCGATGACTCGCTACACGAGTAGTGAGCTTGACGACCAAGTTGCCGATGACCATCCGGGACGGCCGTCATTTGCCATGACATTGCCAAGTTCGGAAGGACGACCGTCTTTTTCCGAATATTCGCAGCCCTCGCCGACCGCGTCCGCGTTTCGGGATAGAATGTCGGATGGTTATTACTCTATCAACTCGGGAGGTTTCGTGGAGAGCGCGAATACTTCTCACAACTCAGTCATCCTTAACCAACATCCACGTTTGTCTACCATGTCGCCCCCACCTAGACCGTCTTCGTCTGTCGCGGGTGTTGCTTTATCACCACCACCTCGTTCTGATCACCCTCCTTTACAACACATGTCCTCCCAAACACTTGGTACATCACCTAGTCGGTCGTCCTCCCAAGGCACTGTCCTCTCGTTCACATTCAATCCGACTCCATCACAGTCAATACGTATACCACCACGGCTCGTCCTGAATGCCTCCTCGCAGAGTTTCCATTCTGCGCTCCAATCTGCGCCGCCCCCTTCCTCCACTGCCGAATTTTTTGATCATATACAGGCCCACACAGACTCAATGGATGATCTCGATGACTCTGAGGATAGTGCGAGCGAAACAGATCCAGACATGACTGCTGTTTTTGGCTCATCACCTCGCAAACCTAAGTTAATGCGGCTGGGCAATCTCTCCACACCCAATGTTTATCCTGGGGCCAAAGAACCTTATTATCCATCTGTTATCCCCACTGAACGGCGGAGGCCCGTAGGTCACACGGCGCGCAAGACACCGTACTTTTCCCGCCTGAAAGGAGCCCCCGACTCTCTGACGCATCTTTCACTCGCTCGACACTCACGGGAACACCTTCCATCCGTCAGATCCTCCCTTGATCCCCGCCCTGCGACAGCTAGGTCCGACAGCACTCGGCCATGGCAAATAGATCAAGGGGGGTTCCAAGAGTCTTCCACAAGGTTAAATGGTTTGCTTATCCGGCATATGCAAGCAGAAAAGGACACGTTGAAGAGAATTGCTGAAACTGCAAAAGTAGCGAATCCATAAATCTTTTTTCCTTGTCTCTTTTTTACTGCAGACCCTATGAGACCCAACTCTTTTCGCTCTTTTCCACGTTTCCGCAGTTGGCACATTGCTCAAAGTTACTCATTCGATTCATACCCGTTCTATGATTGCTTTCTTGTTTTCCTGCTTGTAATTGGCATGCACATGATTTATATTTGACTGATTTTCGGTCGTTGACGGGCCTCGAAATGCTGCTGTGGGATCCTCCTGTGTGGCTGCACGTGAAGCCTGCGGTGTTCTGACTCCGCTCCCAAACCGATTGCGATGGCCCCAGCCATTGGTTGCCTGCTCACTTTCGCCTTTTCTTTCGTCCTCTAAGCAACGCATAATGTTTGAGACGGTGGATAAGACATACGACACACACGGACAACCCTACTCCTGGCATCAGGTTGGTACCACCACCATTGCCGCCGTCATTGGCGGTGGCGTAGCCCTTCCCCGGCTGACAGCTATTCTAGTCCCATGATCAGGTAAAGCTCGCTGGCAAAACCCATGGTCGTCTCTCATCCTCGCTGCGTTCCATCGTCTGCAGGCGACAGTGTTGCTTCTCGTTCCATATGAGACTTCCAAAGAGGATGTGATAGTGCGTGTCCGCTTCTCTGAGTTTACCGTGCCCTTGCTCATACCCAGAGTGCATTTACTCAGGTGGTGATCGAGCGCCACTATCTTTTAGCTGGCGTCAGAGGTCAGCAGCCAGTTGTCAAAGTAAGTGCGCAGCTTCCTTTTTTTTCCTTTGCGCGTCTGTCCATATTCGGCTCCTAACCATTCGCCGTTCATCTCATCCATGGGTTCACTCGCTGGCTCTCGAACAACGATGACACAACTTCGTTAGGGCCGACTTTATGGAAATGTGGATGTTGCCAACTCGGCGTGGCAGCTCGAGCCTCGAGCGTCGCGCCTTTCTACAGCACGGGAACGTACCACATCGACGATATCCACCGCATCGACACAATCGTCGTATGCGTTTGTATCAGACCCAGAGATATCTAGTAGTTTCGCAGCGTCGCTCGAAAGCGCACAGGCGTCGGACGCCGAGGAGGTGGTGACGATCTCCCCTGGGTTGGCCTCGCCGCTGTCGTCGGGGGACGAGCGTCCCGGACTGGCGTATCCACGTAGACCGGGGATTGGTGCGTCGGGTGCGGTGTCCCCGGCGGCGCAGCCACATGCGCTCTCGTCTTTCTCGTCGCTCGAGTCGTTGCCAGCGCCCGCGGGGCGACTTTTGACGCTGCATTTAGAAAAGGAGCAGTCGATCATATGGCCGTCGCTCATTGTCGGGCCTGTGCCGCAGGAGCTCTCCCCGTGTGCGCCGGTGCACCCCACTCTGGATGCCGACCCGGACGGCAAGTACAACATGGATCCGACGAGTCTTGTTTTGTTTGCGATCGAGTTGTTTGACATACGAAAGGACAGGGAAGAGGCGTTTGAATGTTTTGTGTACGTGCCCAATGTATGTGCGTTGGTGCCCATGATGTTGATCGTCTCATTTGCATTGTAGACGCGCCTGGCATCAAGCACACCTTGCCTCTGCCACGATGAAACTGGTCACCCACTACTTGCCTCTCCAGATACCGCTCAACGTGATAGACGCTGACGAAGAGAAACAGCGTGGCACGGTGTCATATTACTTGCAATGCGTCGGCGGCCCCCCGGGGCTCGCCCAACTCTTTCTCGAAGCGGGACTTCTTCATCTCGAAGGCGCCGCTTCGGTGCTCCTTTCCGCTTCTTACTCGACCCTTTCCTCTATTCGCGTACCCCTTCCTCCCGAGCCTAGTGAAGGCGGTGCGGAAGCCTGGAAGCGAGATAGAGAGATGGCGAGTCGCTACTTCGATCGCGCGAGAGTGCTGCACCCCGAGCTCGACGTGCCCGTCATTCCCGACGACGGGTTGGGACGGGCTGCGTCGGCGGACAGCACGCACGAGCTCGAGATGCCGTCGATCGAGATCCACCCATCCGCACCGGCGAGCGTGTACTCGGGTTCGGACGCCGTATATTCGGAGCAGCAGGAAACGACGACGACGGTGATGCGTCGACGGCGACAGAAGAAGAAGGAGGAGCTGATCTTCCTGGACGAGGTCAAGGGCAAGGAGGACATGGAGAGCGCGTGGTACTTGTACGTGCCGAGTTTGGTCGGCGCTGGGACGGCGTTGTTGGTCGTCGGCGTGATCGGGGCGCTGAGCTTTTCGACATGGAGGCGAAATCAAGGATCTTGATCCTCGGGAGAGCAAGGCGCAGGGTGGGAGGAAAGGAATGTTGAACGGGGAGCGAGAGAGGATGGTTAGCTGTAAGCTCTCGCATGACGGTACATACGTAGCTCGCTCTTTATTTTCTGCCATGCGAGGAATCGCATATGCTGCTTGAAGCCCAGCCCGGATCAGTGGACCGGCCAATGGTCCTGACTGGTCCTGAACGTTTGAATCATTGGCTGCCGTTGAGTATCAGAAATCACTGATTGGCATGATCGTTACTTGTATTCTTGGAAGGGTAAAGAACACGTTCTACATCACCACCTGTAATCAATGCCACCATAAAAACCTGCCACCCGCTCAGAGTGCGGCCCATCATGCACGGAGACTACCACAGGGTAGTCTGCTCCGTTACACTCGGTTGATTTGCAACAAATTCATGAAGATCCATCGATCTCAACGGGCTGGATGAGTCCTCCCCCAACCATCACATCTGGAAAGCTATCATAGGTGGTTCTCAACTCGATTCCAACCAGATGCCACCTTTTTTCCACCTTGATCACCGGGCCAGATGACGGGGCCAACCGAGTGGCGAGAACAGGCGATGGCCGTCCAGCTCGTCCTCAGAAGATACGTTGATCTCTCGGGTGCCAGTGGGAATAGTCCTCAGGGGAGTGCCACCAAGGTTTAACCAGCTGTCGAAAGCATCCGACCACAGAAAAAGTCGATCCGAGCGAGAACGTTTGAGCCTGTCTCGTTGATCAGAGGGGCAAAGGATCGTGCACACGCTGAAAGGCGGGAGAAGGGAAGTGAAAGAGCCGAGGAGATGGACCTGCGCGGGGGAGACCTGCGGGTAGTCATGGGCGATCTGCTCAGGAAGGGTTCTCTTCGTTCGGCTACGAGATAAGATATCACCATGGGGATCTCGTAACTGCGGGGGAACGAGGCATGATGGGGGAGGATCAGGGTAGGGCCGAAGCTGTACCGCAGACGACCCCTCCCCCCCCATAGTGACCAGCAACGGGGGGTTTTTTTTTACGGCCAACGATGGATTGCTGATGTGAGCTCTTGCCCCAACACATTGGCACAGTCCGAGGTCGAACCCATCGCATGATCACCTCTCGGGAAGGCGGAACGGGGTTTACCCATCGATGTATCGCCTGGGAGACGTGGCGTTTCTATGTCTCCAATTGATTC
>JBBPLV010000827.1:0-13853 GCA_038089975.1 Boletellus ananiceps | reverse complement strand
GAGTATTCGGTTTCCTCAGCTCACGAGTGAGTATGTGCAAAAATCGAAAATCCAGAGAAGCCGCACTTGCATTGGCTACCGCACTACCACTGATCGTTTCACTGATCGAACAATTTAAAGCCCGAAGCGGCGAACGATTGTTTATACACGTTTAGTATGCACGGTACCTCGTCATTACGGCGTCTCAATCAGTGCGGCTCTACACAATTAATACATACTAGATGATCCTAGGTCTACGAAACAGCCGCATGCTGGTCGAGTTGCTGTGTTGCACATGCACGTTATCCACTGCGTCCTATGGTTTAGCGCGATGCATTCCCATGCATGATATTGAGCACTGAACATTGTCCAACAACTTGTCATGGAGCATGACGACACTAAAATTCTCATCTCACTCCTTACCGCCCATAGAGCGGCTTCAATCCGTTCCAGCCCAGCTAATAGGGCCCGGTTCTGCGCTTCCTTGGCAGCGTTCATGTTTCCGATCTTGCCTTGTCCTATCCGAAGTCTCGTCCTTCTGAATCACTCGATCCGATTCGCGGTGGCTGGGCGAGATGCAAGCGATGACTAAACTTCGTGCGGGTCGATGAGGCTTGAAGAAGTCCGCCCGCGAGCGCGCCCCTCTGAACTGGATGGCTCGTAAATAGGCCGAACTAGCAATTCCCGTCCTTGTTTTATTATATCTCCCCCTTTTCAGAGATGCCTTGGTAGTGATGTCACCATGATATCTTGGGTCCCTCGCGACAACGATAAAGCGCCACATTCGAGATCCTTGCTGTAATATTTTCCCATCATCGCTGCGCCCATCCTGCACACTCAATCATTCCACGCCCACGAGCGCACGGGCTGTTCGAGCCATGGCTCTGTTCGTGCACACGGGCTCGAGTGTGCATGCAAGCAACGGGGCGTTCCATCAAGTTCTTCACGAGCCTCGTGTCCGAAACGAAATGCGCCCCGTGCTCAGCTTGCAGGCACCACACTTATGTACAGGGTTCCCTCTTTGACCGCGATAAGTGGAGCCTCCTATCTTGTCACCAATTGGGCATTCCCATAATCGGAGATGCGGCAGGCACGACAGACGGGCTGTGCAAGATGCCTGTTGTGCGCCATCCCGCAAACGCCTGTCCACTAACCCACCCTCGGTCTCCCCTCTGTCCGTCACTCCCCACATTTCGTCGATTCGACAAGGAACAAATCCACAGGCCTACTCAATGTCAACGACAACGATGTTACCCTGCATGGTGGGGTGGCGAAAATGCAATCTCCCTCTCATGCCGTCAAACATGATTTGATGGTCTCTCGTCACATACACCACAGGGTCTAGCTCCCTGTCCCACTCTGCAGGCGCATGTGGACCGTGGGTAACCGCCCAGGGATCTTGGGTCGTGTCAATCGCAAATTTTTGGATGACCTGACTCTCAGTCCGACTTCGTCGGCTTTGCCTTCTTCCCGGTCGCTCCATCGCCCTGTAAAAGCCTCTTATGTGCCCGCCATCGGACACATCAATGTATGGGTGCCACGCCTTACGTCGGCTTCTCTGCACTTCCTTCGGGGGTCTGATGTAGTGTGTTTCCGTAGTGATCGACAAGACCTCGTCAGCAGATCGCCTTGGCAGCGTCAATTCGACACAAACGATCCCATGTTCCTCGTCGCCTTTGTGGCCACCCACAAGGATCAGGTTTGTAGCCCCTGTGGCCAGGTCGATGGTCGGCTGCATGAACTTGATGTCCGCAATAGAGCCGGGTATGACACATTCGTGGGTGAGACAAAGATCACGCGTGCCATCCTTGTCCACCGGTCCATCAGGCGGAAGGGCGAAGACTTGCATGGAGTTATGTTCCCACCCGACATCTTGAAGGACAATAATAAGGCGTGCGTTAAGAATTGTCACCTGACGGTGATCGGACCAGATCTAGTATCCCGCAAGAATAGTGTTCACGTCATGCACGTCGCATGCGTAAATCATCACATACCACGCTGCCGGACGTAGTAGGGGGAAGCTTATAAAATAGGTGTGTTTGCGTGTCAAACACACAACTATAGGGGCTGGTCGGGATGAAAAGGAATGGTGATCTTCCAACTTGTGCTTTCACGCGGGATGGGAGCCCCGCAGCGGCAGGTGGAGGCAGTATGTCAGTCGAACCCAACAGCTCGCCAGTGTCGTGATTCAGCCGGAATTCCAACATATTCCTGTTAGAGAGTGTATAGATGCACGTCCAAATGAGGTCGATGCTCAACGAATCTGCCGATAAGGAACAAAACGTACCACTTGTATGGGAAAGTTCGTTGCCAGGTAAAGATGTACACGAGGAGCTGTCCCTCGGCGGATAGCACCCATTCCGCATCCCAATCCGAATCATACCAGCGTTCGCGATCATGGAGAGCGTGTAATGCATGCGTCTCGACGGTGGGATCGACGTCCCGTAGCACGAATCGTCGGCGCTCTGCAAGGGTTTTGTGCTCGACGAACCACCGTCCACAGATAAGTTTATGGGATACCGGTATCAAATCTGAGATAGGTCGTATTGTGACGCTCGACTTTGCACGCATAGGTCGCGTGGTCCACGACCGCGCGAGTTGCGCGGCTTTCACAAGCGCACGCTCGAGCGACGACTGCGATTGACCGGGAAACGATCCCGGCGGACGAGGGAACGGCGCATCTTCATACATACTCTTCCAAAGAAGATGGTCGCAGGCGATGGTGTGAAACCACTTGGAAACCTGGTCGACCCAAGTGAGCGTTGCAAGACTCGGAGCGCGTTGTTTTGCAATGTAACTGCCACTTGCCGTTCGCCATCGAACAACATCCAGAGGGTCTGAGTGATACAATATCCAAAAGACGAGTTCTGCTGGAAATATGCAACCGAGCTTGGTCATGGTGCAGCCGACGTTTAGGTTCAAAAAGTCGAGGCCCCTCCAATCAGGGGTGCTTTCGTCACATGACTATGTGAGCAAATTTCCTTTCGCAGTGAACGAGCTGACTAAGTATCTGAACCCGGGAAAATTTACCGTGGCTGTGCGGTAAACGCGGCTAGTCCCTTTAGAGTTGTGTCATCCTCCACTTCCCTTCCCGAATGTCCTCCCGTCAGCAAAGTTGACCACCCACCAACGCATCCAAGTTGTAGAACACACCTAGGTCTTGAAGTATCATTTGAACAACTTGAAGGTTCTCCTTCATTGCGCTTTGGGGCGCATCGGTGCGGCAAACACAACGGACCGACCGTGGCTCAACGTTGCAACCCTCGACGATGCGAAATATACCAATAGGCTCAGGGGTCACGGTTACGTTGTGAGCGGCTGACGCCCAAGGAATGTCATCCTAAGGCTGATGATTTTGCTTAGCTAGACAGGAATCATTTCGCTCCCTTCGACACGTCGATTTTCCAACTATCAGCATGCCGTGGCGCTGGGGAAAGCGTATGCGCCATAGTTACACAACCAAGAAGTTTGACCAGCCTCGACAATGAACACAAATCGATTGATGTATCACATCAAAAAAGAAGACTATCTGTCCACTTCAAACGGCCGTCGGTGTCTGCTCTCCCCGCTCAAACCGCAACCCCGCTAATATCACTGTATCACCATCGTGGCCCCCCGGGGTGATGCAAGACACCTTGCTCGCAAATGATCCCTGGCTCACATCCACCCATCGTGTCGGTCCTGCGTTCCCATTCTTCACCGCTCGTTCCACGGTGTACATACCCCACGGTTCGCCCTTTTCCCGACCTGAAAACACACTGAATTGCGCCCGGCCATCGGGATGATCATCCGAGACAAACACTGCCCAGTCCGGTGCATCTAGGGTCCCAACCACTGAAGAAAGAAAGAAAGAAGTACGCTTAAAGACTCCCAAGATCGATTGCACGTCTCACTTGCCTAGTATCAAGTCTTCGCGTCGAATTGCATGACGTGGTGCAAGTACTTCGAGGATGAGGTCCACATGCTGCTTGAACCATGTCTTCGGTGCTTCCAACGAGTCCATAGAACGGTGCACGGTTCTTTCCACACATAACTGTGCACAAGGTTTCCCTTGAACGAGCGGGAACGCATACTGTCGTGCAATTCGTTCCCTAATCGACCCTACCCATCAGTACGCCGACACGGTTCCAGGGACTAGTATCACTCACGGGTGCGACCGCTCGCCTCGTGTCTTGAATGTTAAGAATCCTGAAATGACCTCAAGACCGCGCTGTGCCATGCTCCTCTTTCCGTCTTCACGCTTTTGCACCTCAAACTTGCCATATCCATACATGGACGGCAAGCGACGAAGCCGCTCTTCGCTGCTCTGGAGAGGGTCAATCGCATTGAACAATGTGATGAACTCTCCCTTGGGCTTGGTGAGGTATCCGACCGCCCCAAGTTCGACCCGTGTCGGGGACCACAGAGGAAGCGTCACTTAGAGACCATCATAGCTTGGTTTAGCCCCTCCGCTATGCTTGTTAGGAAACTAAAGGCTCACGTGAACTATGGAACATATGATTGAAGCCCACAATGTGGCGATAGTTTTCTTCATGTTTCATGTCTACGCTCAGCGTTTCACTTGGGAAGGAAGTGGGTGCATCCGTATTCCGGTGTTCGAGGATCTGTGTCGTGATCTTCGCGACCCTTGTCTGGTCCCTTGTATCCACATGGGCCCCAGATCGGACTAAATTGCCGCTCCCAAGAACCGGCCTGGGACTGGTCAGCGGCACGTCCGTCATACAGTCTACACCTTCCTCCTCGACCATGCTCTCGAGGGCAGTTTCATACTGTTCGTCTGCTGGCGAAGACTCCGTCGAGGCAACAGGTACTGAGCCGCTATTTGCCACTGGTGTCGAAGCGCGACCAATCTGGGGACCATCATGTTCCAAGAGTCTGAAAATGTCTTCTAGCGAGGATACAATGCTCGCAAACGTAGGTCGACGATCAGGTTCACGGGCCCAACACGAATGCACTAGATTTACGACGGCGTCGCCTGCTCCTGCGCACTCAGCGAGCATCGGAATTGGCGGACGTTCATCCTTGTCTACAGCAAAACAGCCATCAACGTCAACCGCCGTGGCCACCATAGATGAATGCACTCACCCGACACGAGTTCACGAATGGTTCTGTCATCCAACATCGCCCAGGGGAGGTCACCCATGCCGAGTATCTCGACGCAGCACATTGCGAACGCGTACACGTCCGCGGCGTACGTCGGCCGGTCTTGACCCATCAGCATCTCTGGTGCCCTCCACCGAATTGGATCTGAGACAAAAGCGACGTGAGCTTGCACACGTGAAGTCTCGTCCCATCACTCACGTTTCTCTGGCTGCCCATACGATTGATGCGTTTCCGACTTGATCTCGCACTGGCCGAAATCGGAGAGGACACATTGGCCATTCTCGTCAATCAGCACGTTTGTGGCCTGCCCAGAGTATGGTCACCCGCTGACACCCAACGTGGGTATGTATATGCGAATCGACTCACCCTGAGATCCCCATGCAGGACTCCGCATCCATGCAAGTACGCCATTCCCGTCGCAATCTCATATATTCTCTTCAGCGAATGCGCTCGCATCTCGTCTCCTGCCTTCATCGCCCCCTTCATCTTTGCAAGTTTGAGCGACGCTGCAAGAGTGCCCCCACAACAAAACTTGCTGACGATGAACCACGGCCTTTCCCCCACCGCACTACTTGCACCACACAACGGCAGCACGTTCGGATGATCGAGTATATTCCACGACTTGACGAGGCGTACAAACGCCTCTCGTGACACGCTTTGCGCCAGTACTTTGATGACTACTTGGTGTTTCCGCCAATGGCCGACGTACACGTCCGAAAATAGCCCCATGCCAATTTTGCGCGTCCGAATGACCTCGTATCTGTCTGCGGTCTCAGTCAAGGTTCGATGGGTTACTGGTGACGTCACCTTGTAATCGTCCAACTCGGCAATCCTGGCACATCACCAGCGATAGCTCCTTCGACTCCCACATGTAGACTTTCATTCTGTGGCTGCTCCACGACTGCACTCGTCAACCTTGTCATGGCCTCTATTCCGCTTTGCATGAATCTTCTGTCGAGTTCAGTATCCTCTCCATCCACGCCGTGCTTCCCATGTTTCGACTCGCTGTGTTCGTTTCCACCTGCTCCCACGTTGGCCACCGTGCCCAGCATCCGCCGGAGCGTCTCGGCAGCCTCAGAAATCTCTCCTCGCGCGACTTGCAGACAACGGACCATGTCCACGTCATTCTTTGCCTTCAGCGCACCTGCCAACGTCCCGCGTAGGGTAGCCTCGTCTGCAGCCGCATCCACAGCGTCTTGTGCCCGATGAACCTGTTGGAGGGCGTGCATGGGACACAGCGGATTTGTAATCGTTTTCGTCGTCGTCGCATTCGTCTTGGTTTCCTCCACGACAAACGTTGCTCTGGTTGGCGTTGGCGTGGATGGCGCAGTAGGGTCCGTCCCGTCACTTGAGCAGACTGTTGCTAATATGGACGATGTGGGTGTCTTCTGTCCAACGCCAAATCCGGTGGGGTCCAGTTTGCTCGTGGCAGACAACGGCGATCCATACGCAGGTGGAGGCGCCAGCATGTCTTCGCGGCCATTACCACGTAATTCCTGGTTCACAGCGATGTCTTGGAACTCGTTCACGCCCACTGGTGCGCCATTCATCGTCAGGCCAAGAGCGTTCCCACTCGAGATCCCCGCGACGATTTCTTGCCGCATCATTGCATAGTGCCTCTGCATCATCTGGTAGTCCAGCGACAGTAGTGCCTGCGCCTCTTGTGCGAATCGTTTCGACCCGCTCACCACCGAGCAGACCTCGCGATACGTGCGGATTTGGACAGAAACCTGCACACGCGATCCAATTGGTTAGCGTGCCATCGAACGCCCCATGGAAATCAAAAGACGCACGCCAAACCTCGAAGCAGCGTCCGTGATCGCCTGGTTACATGCGACGAGTTCCCGTGCAATCTCTTCTCTCCTCACGTACCGCTTCAAAAACGGTCGGTGGAGTTGTGTCTCGAGAAACGTCCTAATCTGGAAACCCGACCACTCCAATGTCAGTCAAGTGGAATGCTGCCCACCAGCTTCGACGCACCTGGACAAGTGCACTACATAGTTGTTCGACAGGTTCTGCAAGCGCTGTTGCGGTTTCCACCCCCGCTTCGTTAATTTCGCATCGGACAGAGTAGAGGAGCGTTGCACAGCGCTCTGCGAGACGCAGACAAGAAAGGCGGTTCGTCTTCGCGTAAAAATGCGCCCGAATGAGCATATATGCGTGTTCTATCATCCATGGATCACTCACGTCAACCTTTTGGCATGCATCCCAGACACACAGCAGTGCCTTGGCTGCCTCCTCGAGACCGGGAAGAGGGGCAAGCGAGAGAAGATTTGTAGACACAGAGAGCGTGTCCTTGAGCACTGGTCCGATTTCCTGACCGACATACTTGGCTAGTACAAGTTCAGCAAGACAACCCCCTATAGATCCGTTAAACAGCATTACCCGACTCCCTCGCCTTGATAAGCGCTTCGCCGACTGGCGACAACGTCATGATAGTTGCGGCCGGTAGAATGGATGTGATCGCCAAGGAGACATACTATTGACACCTCGTTCCTCAATAAATGCTTTTGACCAAGGAACGAGACGCACCTTTTCAGCCCGGTGGTATCCTTCTCGTTGTGCATGGTCGCCGGTCACGACTCCGTGCTTCGCGCCAACACGGAAAAACGAAGATCCGTGCTTTACCGCGTCCTTGTCGTGCGTCTGCGTGACCAACTACCTCAAATCCGCACCCGAGAGCGACACGGCTTCTCCTACCTTGGCATCTCCTGCGTGCTCTCCTTCCATACCATTTGCGAGAGCTGACTCGCGCTTTTTGCCCCTCTCCATCAACTGAGAACAGCGGTATCCCTGGTCAACATCTTCGTTGTGGCCGCCTGTACCGTTACTCGGATTCTTGCTGTGTCCTTTCATGGTGCTTCCCGAGTTTCGTCGCCTCCAAATTGTCCTTGAGCGACGCTCCTCGCGCTCTGCCTCCTCGATTCCGATACCGAGCGAGCACAGGGAAGGACAGGTGCTTGTATGCGACTGAGATGGAGACACCAAGTGCGACTGCGATTGTGACTGCGATGGACCAGAGAGGCACGAGGCGTACGACGCCGACGAGCGTGCTGATGCATCGCTGAATCGACGTCTGCTATGTCCGAGCTCGCGTCCCTGCATGGGTATCTGCGCGCCGAGCCCCATCAACACCGCCGACAAGCCCATAACAAGAAGCACTCACTGCGCCTTCAGGTGACAAGCCACCTGTGTTCGTGTGCAAATGGACCGGATACGTATTGTGGTGGGTTAGGTTGTCCGGCGTTTTCTGTGGGGCAAACGTTTCGTCGATCGGCGGTGGTCCGACCCCCACTTCTCCATACCCAAGGCTGTTATTCCTTACCCTTGGTCCTGGACCCATGTACGCTATGGGCACAGGTATAGCCCCGGAAATGGGCACGCCTTCCACCCCGGAGCGAGGAACTGCACCAAGTGCCAATGGCTCCGCCAACCCTGTATCCACGCCCCTTATTCCATCAAAAGAAGCACGAATCTCCTCGTCCAGGAAAGCACCGGATCCAGTGGTGCCACGCACGAACAGCTCGTGACGTGCCCACTGGTCTCCATGTTCAGGCTCAACGAATCCCAGTCTCGTTGTACCATCGTGGGCAACGTGGTAGGGTACGGCGGTGCCCCAGTCGTCGACCCAGCTGCTGCGTCCACCCCACCAGCGCACCGGGGCTTCGTTCAGGGGAGTCGAGTCACCCTTGATCGCGGCCGGAAGCGAGGTGCAACCAGTCCCCATGGACTGGTGCGGACGCGATTCGGCGGCACCCAGGGAAATGTGTCTGTTGCGCGGCCGGTCTGCGGGAGATGAAGCGGGCTGGGTGGCGTATGGGTTTGCAAACGACTGCTGGATGAGCGACTGGGTACGCATATAGCGGGGTGGAGACGAGGGGATGACCTGGACAGGGGACCCTTGCGAAAGGTGAAAATAGGTCTGTGTAGGATGAGAGGGTGGACAGAACTGAGCAAAGGAACGGGTCTGTCGTGACAAAGAAAAAGGTCAGTGAGCGTTTGCACACCTTGACAGGCGGCGGATCGTTTGCAAGGGAACAACGTACACTGTGGATCGATGCAGGAGACCCTCGCTTTGGGCTGTTGGAAGGGGAAAGAAGGCGTGAATCTGGAGACATGGGGGAGTGTACCGAACTGGCGAGAGGAGACGAAGAGAGGGGAGAGGAACTAGGAAAGGGAATGCCTTGCGCAAGCGGACTGGTGCCTGGGCTGGGGTGACGCGCATACCCGTGCTGCGGGGGGATGGGACCCATGACAGGCGATCGCTCCGGGGAGCGTGAAAAGGACGACGAGCGAGGACGAGCGACGCTGGGGGATGTCCGCGGAGAAGATGCGAATCCTGAGTCGAGGCGCTCTCTCAGTGGGGAGAGGGTATCAGACATCTCGCTGGTGGGCGAGTTGGAGGGTGTGTGTCCGGCGGGAAGGGGATTGAGTGGGGAGGGGAGGCGGGGGGAACTTTGATAGGAAGCCGCGCTCGGTGGACGGGGCGAACGCGTAGATGTGCCAGACATGATACGACGACGGTGCAGTCACGTTCAAGAAACGTATACAAGAAGTGAACGAATAGAATTCCAACCATCTCTGGTGGCATTTTATACGCGAGGGAATATACATATATCGGTAGCCGGTGTGGTATGACGTCGGGCTGGTCCCTGTGTCCCTTACCAGGAGCGCTCACCACCGGCAGACAAGCGTACTTGTGCGCTACTGGCACTACTGGCACCAATCATAGTACCGGGTTTGCTCCGCGAGTCGCCCCGCTCGTACAGGAGTCGGATCCACTCGTGGCACCCACAACCGCTAAGCAAGTGTAGCTTCGAGTACTCAATGTCACTATCATAGCGTGTCGGGCGTGGCGAATCCGTGATGACTCCAAGCACCACGCCAGACACATCAGGCAGAATGGCGACGACACACTGTTCTTCGCCCAATATATTGGCTTTTCCTAGTTCCAGTCCGGTCACCCGCCCGGCATCGAACATTGTACATCATTGCATAGGAGCGCATATTTCGAGCGTTCTCTCATCATTGTCTGACCGACAAGACGAGTTTCCGGCCCGCGACCCGACCCTCAGCAATCCCATTGACGGTTCCTTTTGTCTGCAAGGTCTGTAGCTCCACTCACCTCCGGCATCTCGTTAGATGAAGTCTAATCAGCCCTTGAAATGGAGCGTGGAGGTCGAGGGGCCAGCAGGCGGCCATGGACAGCGGGGCTTTTCGAGTCCGACGAACAACCGGTATCCACGGCCCCGCTGATGGGCCGACCATGGCCGATTGTACCCACTCACGTCACTGAATCCCGAATTTGCCAGTACTTGGAGTTCAGAGCCGGAGACCTTGTGTCTGTTTGGGTAGTTGGCCATCCGCAGTGGAACTCCTGCCACGATGGCTGATAGTGCTCTTGTGGTCACCGACCCTCAGCGAGCCACATTGGGTGCCACCGAATGCAGCTGCCCTTTGTACGTCAACGAGCGTTACATCATCCGCCGATGCAGCAAAGGCAAGTCAACCGCATTGTAAACGTCCCCAAGGGTCGTAATATGTACACCGGTGCATTATGAGAACCTCTCACATGTTTCATGGTGGCTTCACACCATCAATGGGGAGGACTGCACTCTGGAAATCCCATGCATCATTTCCTCGTAGGGTCGTTTCCCATTCGACTACTAACTTGTGAGCAATGTGAAGCTGGTGGCTCGCAGATCATCTCCTCGTTCTCCTTACCTGTACTGACAAATCCTCGCACAGGAAGGTACAGGAATCTTGGTTGCATTACGACGCTGGCAAGCTGTACAATTCGGCTGCCATGTACTTGTACCTCCGGAAATTCCGAGACACCTGTGGAATGTCAAATTACGTGAGGGAAGTGGAAAGAGTAGCCGATACTGAATGGTAGCCGATGGTAGCCAATGGTTTTAGACCAGTCAAAACCACTGGAATCGACAATGATAGGACAGAAGCAGGTGGTTTTTGTGTACCACAGCAGAGCTAGGATGTTGCTCACGATCTGACCAGATCAGTATGGTGCGGAACTGTGTGAGCAAGACCTTTTGAACTTTTCGGCAAGTTTTTCGCAGATCATCAAATTATGGTGTCATCTCCGGCGAATTCGAGACACCACAGCAACCTAGAAAGAGGATTGAACAATTAGGAGAAACATGAGGAAATTTAACTTTGAACTACTGAATGTCATGGTACAGTCACGAGTATGGGTGGTTTAAGTGGACGTCGTACATTTACTTACGTAAGATATGTCACCGTGGCGTTCGCTGGAATCGGATAAGTATCCTTCGTCCTCAACCGCCTGCATATCGAGTTACATGACCATGCCTAGTTGCATATTCCCAGTAGAACTTTTTTTTTTTCTTCCGTATTTTATACCACTCTGACCCTCGATATGTCATCCGTTGGCGAACGGCAAGTGTCAACTACATTGCAAACACCCCATCTAGTGCACTCGTCATGATACGGATCCATGGGTCGCTCTTCTGCAGGTCTCAAAGTGGTTCCGTGCGATCACCTGTGATGCTATTCTTTGGACGTCCCTGTATAATTTTTCATCATTCCTTCGTCCACCTGGGCCGTTTCCGACACAATCGCATATAGAGCGTGCGCTTGTGAAAGCCAGGCGGCTTGCACGGTCATGGACTGCACATACTGTCATGCTCTGTGATGAAAGATATCTCACAGATGTTACGCTCTCCTTCTAGACTTGTCTGTGGACGGTGGTATATACTCGGGCGTTGTACGCAAGTCGTACTCTGGGATGTCGATCCCATTGCCAAGACGCAAAGATGGCGGGTTCCAGGGGAGCGGGAAGTGCTGTTGGGGAAATATCTGGACATAGAATGGCTGATATCTGTCGAAGGACAACTTATCGTGTATGTCTTCTTCTCACGCCTCTTCGGGCTGCTGGGACTGGTATGTTCTCTTGCTAATCCGTCTTCCTTGGCATCGTTATTATTTGCACGCGTATGAACGAATTCTCATACACAGGGGCGTGTTGGAATTACAGTTGGATCATAATACTGGCGAGCTGTGCCATTGGGCTTTCATAGATCCTCCTCCCGATGCTGGGACGCGTCCGTGCCGACCATGCGCCGGAAATTCTCCATGCCTCTTCATTCCGACGGACAAGAGCCATGGGTTTGTGCTTGACTCGCAAACACGCCTATTCGATGGACTCCCACCGACGCGAGACGAATCGGTATGTGATGGTTTATGCACGTACTAATAAATATGATGTAAACATGGTTCGTTGGTGACACCAGGACGATGTCCAATATGACCAGGTGTTATTCCTTGACACACACCTCATCGCGTGTCTTCACAATGTTGGGCCGAAGCAGACTTGGATACGGGTCTTTGCACTTCCTTCCGAGGGAACACCGAGCGAAGATGACCTGCGTGTCCTTCGCCTCACCCATAAAGGTACTATACCCGACTGTGTTATCAAGGCCAAGCTTGCCAAGTCTACCACCGATTCTGCCACCGGGACCACAGTTGCGAGACTCTTGAGTTACCCCATGAATGTTCACGGACTCGAGGTTATTTGCATCGATTGAATGCTTCGAAGGCATTCTGCTAACAGGATCTCGTCGATCACCGTCAACATGTGCCGCATCAGCATCCCGATGGTGGGAGTACCAAAATTCCACTTTCAAGCGTGGTCACAATTTATCAATATATCCGATGATGGGCATACAAGGGGCTTTTTCTTTAAGGCGAGGAAGCAAATGGGGATACTAGCACCACAGAAGAACACTGAAAGTATACATTTCCTGACATTCGCGATTGACACGACCCAGGACCCATGGTCTGTCGCTTGCGGCGTAATCGCACTCGCAAAGTGGAGCAAGCATTCTCTAGCTTACGAGGGAGAGGAGATCATGTTTGGTGGCATGAGAGGGCAGCTGTGTTTTCCTCATTCTAGCGAGCCACGTCAGATAGTCGTCGTTGATATCGAGTAGGCTTGTATTGATGCGTCAACAGGTGTTTGTCGAATCATTGGCAGGGGACACCAGGGACGGAGACTTGTCTGAACACTACGAGCATATAGCCCATCTTGTTGTATTCATGCCAGCGGAGGTGGTGTGCATGTCGTTTCGTCTCGGTTGGCTATTCAGCTGGGCCATGATGCAATCAAGATACCTTTCTGCGATAGGAACGGTTGAAAGGATAGCATTCGTCAAAATGTTCAAGTTGCCACGTTTTGCAAGGCAGGACAACATGCGATTCACTGCATTAATCACGCCTCCCTGGAACCGGAACCACCTCCTGTGGCACTGTAGACACCTGTCTGGTGCGGACGATCATGCAGCAGGGGCTCGACTTCAGTATTCCGGGGGGTTCCCCGCCCAAAGTCGTCCTCAAACACTACAAAGGACCTGTCAAAAACAGGTAATCCGAACTTGAAATACCGGCACTTACAGAACGTTAGCTCCTCGAGCGTCTGGCCGGACGTCTCTGGGAACATGACGTAGACGAATACGACTCCGAATGCGATCCAGATGCAGTAGCTAAATGAAAGCCGTCTTTGAGCACTCGCCCGCTTTCGTCACCTACCGAGCTGAAACGCACACAAGATAGTATTTCCAACCTGTCGTTCCCGTCCCTTTGATCTGAGCCATGAGTCAGACACTAGAAGTGTAGGACACACCCGCAGAGTCGATTCCTATAGGATCCACGAACTGACTGACGAACGCTGCGATGCGTTTCCACCACTGGAAGATGGAGATACCCCTTGCTCGAATATGGAAAGGGAAAAGCTC
>JBBPLV010000826.1:0-13898 GCA_038089975.1 Boletellus ananiceps | reverse complement strand
TTGCTGTGCACCACCACGAAGCCGATCCTTTGGTCCCTCGGACTACCGTTGAGACGCTTGACCACCCTGAAGGGTGCTCGCGGCTTCCTGTGCACCACCCATTTTACATGGCCTCACCCTGATATCGCCGAGCGTCGATGGGGAGTGTATCGGAGGACTAGCCAAACATGTCTTGGGGAACATCAATCGACACGAAGCGGGACCGTGCAAAGGGAACTCACGGACAGTATCCTGGGATGGGACGGAATTAGTTTGTGCCATCGCCCGTTACCACCTCTAATGGTCAAGACGGGATCAAGTCCCTGTATCGCCCCACAATAAAAATACTCTTTGATGTGCTAGGAAATACGCCATCGGTCACCTCGCGGGACCTTGCACTAGATCGCCATTAACTTCCAGTTGGTGTATGGTCAAGTCGCTTGCTTACGAGAACTCGCCACATCCGCCGGCCGTTACAAGCGAACGACTAGCGCCAAACGATGGTGCCATGTGACGCCAACAGAATGTGCGATCGTGTTCACATGGATTCCCAGCGGTGTTCCACTTGCTTTCCACACAGTCAGCCCGCAACGGATGTTTCCCATGGGTGCGAGAAAAGAGTGTGAGATGAATGCTCAGACTCGGTGTATGGTTGACTGCCTTCACATGGCATCTCGCTGGTCTTGGCAGTGTCCGTACGGCTGGGATGAGAGCGGCGGATCGAGTTGCGGTATCCACGCCAGTGGTCAGCACACTGGCAAACGGGTGCTGGCAGGCATAACACAACGAGACAGTCTGCAGACGTCATGTTCCGTGACCTTGGCAGGGACAAGGGGTCCCCAGAACACGGTGATCCTGGCCACCTACATCCAGATAAGGTAAATTGGCATAATACGACGCTGGCTGCAAAGAAGAGGTGCGCGACGCGGATGATCTTGTGATCACTGGTTTGATTGTCTGAAGGACCGTAGCGGGAAAAAGTCGACATGGTCGGATCGTCTTCCGAGACAGGTGACCGTCAACTGTAACATCAGGCCGGTTTGGGACTGTAGCGACATGTGCCGCAGCAGGCCAAGCTTGTGTAACTTTCTCTGGGGCCGGCTCGGTATATTCCGTTGACCCAAACTTGGCTGTCTCTCTTGTCTGCGGCCTTGACCGTAGAACGGTACATCGTGGTTGCGTCCGGGATCAATACGAGGGTCGAAGGCACGAGACACAACACCTTATCTCGTCCCATCCACATGGAATGACTGTGCACAGCTCGGGCTCCGTTCTATTTTCAGCGAGTGGTGGGTTGGTTTCCAGAAGCTTGTTGTCCGTGATCTGAGTTTTGGTGGGATCATCTTGAATCTTGATGGGATCATTCCGTGTTGCAAGAGACCGAGTTCTTCGCATGCTTTCATAACCTCGCCACCCGTCTCTCGACGCTGTGGGCGTGCAGGGTCTCAAAGTGCAGGTGACCTCGGAAATGGACGCCACCGACTCGGCACGAACAGGACAACATACGCATACCCGATTTGGGTCGTGACGTGACTGTAACAGGTCAGCTGACCTCGAGTGAGACGTCCATTCCTGGACCCTCTCCCAAGCCCCATATCCGCAGCACCGCTCCTCCATCCCGTCCCGTCCGCCCCATAAATAGGCCAAGGATCCATGGCCTCACTCATCGCCCGCCTGTCCCCCCCCAGTTTCGCCACGCCATTATGAAGAACCTGCCAATCGAACTTATCGGCGTCGTGGCCGAGAACCTATCTTCTGCCTCTGATCTCCTTTCGTTCCGATCCGTCAACTCCACCTGCCATCAACTCGTCACCCCACACGCCTTCCGTCAGATACAACTCCACAATAACGTACAAAGCGCACAAAATTGTCAAAGCGTCCTCGCTTCCCCCACCCTTGCCACGCATGTTCGCAGAGTCGTGTATGATCAACGTGATCATGCCCAATTTTGCCTTCTCCCGGCTGGCACAGAAGGTAACGTTTTCTTTTTGTGGCGTTGCCTTTTTTCCCAAGAAGCTGACACTGTGTGCAGGCACCTGTGATGAACTCGAGATCGCCGAACTCGAAGATGCTCTCACCGAGACCATCTGTTCGCTCTCTGGCTTCAAGAATCTCGACGAGGTCGTTCTCAACTTTTGGCCCTCATTCCGCTCCCAATGTGGCTTGGAAATCCAAGAACATCCCTTTTGGTTCACCAACCGCCAGATCACCATGTTGCACGCAATCCACTACGCGCTGAAATCATCCTCCATCCGCGCGCTCACGCTCAACAATGTCGTGTTGATGTCGTCCGCCTGCTATGACTTTGTCGCGTCCGTGACGGATTCTCCTTTGCAACGCCTCTCCATGTCCGTCGTTGCCAACTCGGAGCTGGGTGCTTGGTCGGGCTCCAAGGCGCTCAACGGTTCTCTCAGCTCGCTGCTCCCAGCTCCGAACGCCAACTTGAAATCGCTCGTGCTACGCAGCCCTCAAGGCCTCTATCACAGTCTCAGCACCCAGTTCCACTCTTACAATTACCCTGCGCTCGAGACGCTCGTTCTGGAAAACATCGTCTTTGACCCGACCTCCTCCGTGGACGGTATCGAGCAGTTTATCGTTCGTCACAAGGCGAGCTTGCGCCGCCTAGAGATCCGCTCGTGCTCGAGCTACGTGCCCAGCATGACGACCCCAGTTCGGAGCTGGTCTACGATCTGGAAGCGTCTTTCGGAGGAGCTCGTCTCGCTCACAGAGCTAGAGGTAGATCACGTGCACCAGGGTTACGCCTTGCTAGACGGCACTTTTGGCTACGTCCCACAGTCATCCCTTCCCGCGACGAGCGAAGAGGACGAGGCAGGTTATTGGCAGTTCAGTGACGCCGTGAACCTGCGAGCGAGCCTTAGAACGTATCTTTGAATTGGTTTCAACTCCTCGGTTACGCTGCATGGACTATTTAAATTCTCACGCTGTATCATAGAGTGTACTACATGTGATGCTACCCGTTGCTTCAACGCAAGCTTAAAAAAAAAGGACTGCAAGACCATTTGCCCGAAGGTGTGACCGCCGATGAACAAGTGGACCTACCACCCGGAAATGCCCATTCATTCCATGACGCGGGAGAGCGGCCCATTTCCGTAGGGGCGACGTCGCACTGCGCACGGAAGGCGTGTGTGCGCAGCATCGAACATCGTTCATAGAAGCCTTCTCCGCAGTCCCGGCGCGCCACGACCGTGTCAGAGGGATTAGTAGTGGTACGTTTTGGCAGACGTAATCCCTCGAGCGCAGCGGGCCCACGACCCGCGTCTCCAGCGAATATGACGACACGCCGGCGTCCGCAGCACTGGCACGCACTCGCCAAAAAGAAGACCTTGGGTACGCAGCAACCGTCTCCGATCGCGCGCGATATCGACCCCACGTGCCCGCGTCGACCCTGTCCCCTCGTCCGACCTCGAACCGTTTGGGGTCACATTGGGCTCGTGCGCAGCGCCGTGCTGTAGCTGCGGACGCACGCCGAAAACGTGTTCGATGATGCGCCGGGGAAACGGTCCTGGGTGTGTAGTACCATCGTTCCTACTAAGGACGTGGTGACTTGGCGGGCCCCGGTCCCAGTGCGCTCTTTTTTTCGGCGCACAGGTCCGATTGAAAACCCGTGCTGGCGTGCTTTCAAAACGGACAGACAGCACTGATCAAGCCACGATCTGTTCACGTCGTCATGCAGCACATCGGCCACGTGCTGGCCACGAGGGTGACCCGCGCGAGCGAACACCACCGTCGCCACAAAACCCATCCCCGCAGAGGAAGGCTCAGAGGCGTCATGCGAGCCGCACCATTCCGGCCAGTCCGACGCGTTAGTGCGTGTGAGAAGACGGTTTCGGTCGCAGTGGCGATCAGACGGCGGCTTCTTTGCCACCGCGGTGTTGAAAATGTGATTCCGCAGCATCCCGAACAAGTGCCCGTACGTTCAAACCCGCACTACGGGGTATGATATATGATAAATGTGACGTATCAAAGTCTGTCCCCCTCGATCGACCCCGTCGACCTCAAACGGCCGGAGACAGGGTGATTGTGGGGACGGGTAATCTGTGGGATTGAAACGGAACGTGTCCAGGCCATGAACCTTGTCCAGGTTCGCAGATAGAAGGAACGGGCTCCAGTTGAACCCCTCCCCCCTTGAAATGCCCCCAAACGCGGATGGACCACCCGAGGGTCCTTGCTTTGCCAGCACGCGGTCACGGGATCCGGCGACACACGGTACACTCAAGTCGTGTTTCGCAGACAAGCTGGAGTATCTTTTTACCCTGGAGAACCGGGCAGCTTCTTGTTTCAAGCCAGTCTACCCAGACTCCTCGCTTTGCCAAACCGTTGGCACCGGGATATGATTGTGCACCCGAAAATGAGAGGTAGTCAGAAATCGGATGCCCGTTCGCGCGCATAAAGTGTCTATGGGCGCTGCGTGTTACATCACGGTCATTCAATCGATAAGGGGGTTGCTAGAGAACGCGATCCTAGCAGGGGGTCAGGGCGAAAAGAAGGGGGCGGCACAGGGCGTGATGTGGCTTGGTGCTTGGCCCCGTCCCCGCCCTTGCCGCCCTCCCAGGGTCCTGATAAATGACCTGTCAAAAGAACGGACGTGGGCAGTGATATCATTAGGTTATGCTGCCAACGAACTGGGAGCGACGCTGTGTGCTTTATGCGCTAGTGGGGGGGCAGTCTTATCGGTAGTGCCAGGAGGGCCGGGTCCAGGTAACACGGGGTGTCTAGGCTGTCGAGATCCCACTTGCCAACTGGCCGCCGGTATACCTCTCCCAATAAGGGAACTCGACCGAGCGGCGTTGATGGTTGCTGAGAGCAGCCCAGACCCTGATTCGGTTGGTGACCATAGATGGCATGGTTTGCGTGCGCAGTGCATGGAAGATGGTCTGGAATAGAACACGGTGCAGCTGTCTTCGAACATCCTACCTTGTTTGATGTGATGGGCCCGTGTATGCCTCCTATGGGTTCGAGACGGATCGAATCCCACGTCAGACCGCATAGCCATGACGGTTTGAATAGGCATCGGCGATAAATTCACGTCGCTGCGCACTCGGAAGCATCCGTGGCCCTCAACAATCCAGTTATCACGCTTGACGAAATGACCCGAGTCGAACGGATCTGGCGTTCGGTTGGTCTGCTATCAGAGTGAGGGTACTTTCCAAGGGGTGTTTATTCCTTACAAAGATGACATACCCAATCGGTACTAGCTAGATGTTTTTTTCAGTTCGATAGGCGGTCGCCTGGGCAACGTCGGCGAATTTTTGGGTAAAGTGTGGGAGCGTCTCGGGACAAATGACAAGTGACAATTCAAATCTTCATCTCGCGGCGAACAAAAGACGACGCGAGGTGGACAGTCCACCGCGCAAAGCCCTGTCAATCGCTTCACCTACACATTTGCATCATCGTCGCCTCGAGGAAGAGGCAAGCGGAGAACATGCACCGGCATCAGTTGCGGAAGCTATAGCATGGGGAGATACCCGTCTACGACCATCATTGGAATCGAGAGCTTGGCGAGAGAGATCGGGAAAGCATGTTTGTGTCACCTAGACGACCGACCTTTGGAGACACCCGGAGACCTTTTTTTTTTTTAGCTGGCCATTAAAAGGTCCCGTCTCCGCAGTGCGATTTGACGTGACTGTCCGTTTCACCTAAACTCACGCGCATATATCTTTTTCGAGGCGGGTGATGTGACGAAGATGGGTAGTGCACGCTTGCAACCTAAACTTCAATCACCGCCATAAACAGCACAATAAGAAAAGTCACCCTTCACCAGGCGAGCGATCGTATACGACGTGGTCTCACCCTGGCGCTGTCCGTGTCCGGTTATCTGCCTTTAGAATATGCGTAGTTACGCCAAGGGTTGATCCATTTCAGTTGTGAGCTGATACAGGGGTCGCTCAAATTCTACCGCATTCTGCTAGGATCAATTGGCGATGCCGACGGACAAGAGGACTCGTGCCGTAAACCTGAACAGAATATCAGCCGTCATATCTAAAGATGGCGGTGCTCACCCCCTAGATACATGGATTCGTCCACCTCCCGCCAAAGAACCATCGCGAAATCCATTGATGATGAGCGAGGCTGCTGAATATCGGAGAGTTTGGATCTGGCGTCCTTCAGCCTCTGGATTGCTAGAGCAAGGACATCGTCTGGAGATGCTGCAAATCACCGTCCGGAACAGTCCCTCCCGTCTTCCGTGTCCTTCTGAGCAAATGTAAAACGTTGGCGCTCTGTAGTAGAACGAACTTGCCTAGAAATTCGTCCGAAAGCTCGACCGGATATCTCTCCCGCGGCCCTCCGGACAGCTCAGCCCTCTCAGTAATCGTGCGACGAGTACGGAGACGAAGCACGCACACGACCGGGCAGAATATGACCATGGCATCATGCATCACGTTTCAGAATTCATAAGCGGAGAAAGACGAGGTGCGATACAAGCCATGCTACAGACAATGCAAATACGGTCAACGATCCAGACGGAACGATCCAAGTCACAGCGATTCGACGACCAACACGTAGCTCTTCCTTCCGCCCGTTCCGACGGGCCGCACCTGGAGCGTCACCCTGATCTTGCGCCGCTCAAACGCACACTGATTCCATATCTGAATGAGCGCACGGACGTCCTCCACCGGACTGCGTGCAAAACGACCGTCGTACACTGTGCCGAGTGCACGCGAGGGAAAGATGCGCCGAATGAGCGAGGGTGCGGCGGGCGCACGCGATCGGACTGCGCTGAGGCCGCCCGACGAGAGGCGTGCCGCCATACCGAGGTCTTCGAGAAAGCGGACCCAGTCGGCACGGTGGATGCCATGGCTCTCGAGGATATGGTGAGGATAAAGTGCGCGAAACCCGTCCGTGAGCTTGTGGCTGACCGCGGGAATGCGGAAAGTGGGAAAGTCGTGGGATCGAATACGCAACGGAGAGGGGGTGGAGAAACAGGGCGGGGGTGGGTCGAGGGGCCGCCTGCGCAACGGCAGGGCTGGCAGCGAGGAGAGATCCTCGAATTGGGGCTCCCAAGGCGGGGGCGGAGCGTCCAACGAGGACGAGGGTGGGTTCTTGTCAGCCTCTGGCTGTTGCACTACGAAACGGATGCGAGGCGAGTGCGACATGTCTGCAAGCACAAACGCGCTGAGCGAAGCTCTTCCATGGACGCGGTCGTACGCACCCACATCACGGTGAGGAGCAAAGCCGACACGTGCTCGCCGTGGCTATTAAGCGCTGTCGACCGGCCCAGTGTCTCGCCTTGTTGCTTTTGTTCCCGCTCGACGACGCTCAGTGCAGCCATGCGTCCACTGACGCTCCATGCCTCTGCCCTCAGCGACTCCGAATACGAACTCTACACCGCATCGCTCAACGATTTAGCCGCAGACGCCACCGCCAGCAGCTCTGGGATCCGTGACGACGCCCAGTACGAGCGGACGTCCGTCGGCGCACGGGAAGCACGAGCGTGGCTCCGCGGGAGATATCCTGATCTCCTGGCTTCCGACATTGATGCCGTCCGTGTTCGTTTCACGTCCCAGCTCGTCCAGCACTCCTGACACTCCCTCTCTCGACCCCGGTCACAGATCCTCAAACTATTTTGTCCCAACATGCTGCCCTCGGACACGCTCACAGGCGGCCAGTTTTTCGCCGTCCTTCGTCTCGTCATACACGCCAAGTCTGGGAAAGGGGTGGACCGAACGCTCGCGTTCGTCCAGGGTGCGTCCCTCTCTTCTCTCTCGGCCGACCGTCGGACATCGACACTCCCCTGTACTCTGCCCCTGCACGACATTGCGTGCTCATCACGACTCCGTACAGCATCGCCCCAGTTGGCCAAAGCGTCAGACCTCCCACGACCACGCTCGCCCCCTAAACGGCCCGTCCAGGCACCGCCATCACATCCAGACCGTCAGAGAGCACCTCCACCCGCGCCTTCATCCCCGGAGACGAACCCGTTCGCACGCAGATCGACAGAGCATGCTGCAGCGTCGGTACCGCCACCAGATCCCGAACCCGCACCCCCATTTTCTCAGCAGCGCTTCGCCAAGCTGAGCCACAACCCCTTTCTCGCGCGCGACAAGCACGACGCGGGTGCGGACAAGACCGCACCCCCACCCGTGAACGCTCCCAATCACGGTAAGCTCCCGCCCCTCCCTCCGCGCCAGCCGTCGTTGCTTGCCGTCCCGCCGCGTCGACCTTCCGAGGCTGTCTCGACGCCCGTCACGTCCATGGCCCATCTCATGACGCCTTGTCCACCTCTGATTCCCACCAAACCGACCCATGTGATGAGCCCGCTGATGAGACAGTCGCTCGAAGCGAGCAAGCACGCGCAGTCGATGAAACGCGCCGAAGAACAACTCGATCGAGAGCGTGTCCTCCAAGTCCTCAAGACCTCCTCTTCCAATTCCTCCATCAGCACCACGACGCCCAGCGTGCGCACGCGCAGCCGCAGTCCCTCCAAGCCGTACCCGAGACCGCGCAACGGTCACGGCACCGCTGGCCCCGACTCTGGGTCCGGAGGATCAGACGACGCGACGTACGTGCCGCCCTTGCCACGGCGGCGAACGCCCAGCCAGCCCTCGTCGAGCGCGAGCTCGGTCTTGTCGCTCGAGCAGGTGGCGAGCGCCACACTTCCATCGCCGGTCGGTCCGCCGAGACCGCCGCTCCCCAGCCGTGACGTCCACGGGCCTGGGCCGGTACCACCCCCGATGCACCCCGACCGCCGGCCTGGCGTGTTGACGGAGCCGACCGTGGACGACGCGCACGCGTCCCCCCCCTGCTCGCCCCGCGTCGCGCGGTCCAAATCGGTCACGTCCTCGTCCTCGTCGGTCCTACCACCCCCTCCACGACGGAGACGCCCGGAGAGCGTGCAACTGACCGCGACGGCGGACAGGGACGACCTGCCCGCCTTGACGTCCGTCTACGCGCAGGCGCACGGACGCACGGCCTCGTTCCAGGGCCTCTCCCGCCACCCGTCGCTCACGCGCGACAGCGAACGCGGGCAGGCGGACCACGCGTCGTCGTCACCGATCGCCCATATTCAACGGCGGTTCAGTCACCTGCAGCTCAAGGCACAGCCCAGGCTTGACGCTGCGCGGTACAAGGCCGAGGCGGGGATCAGCAGGCGGGGGTACGTCCCTCATACGCACCTGGGCGGGGCGCGGTGGCGCGACGAAGGCGCACAAGGGCTGATGGCAGACGCACGGTGGACCGCCGCCAACGTCGATCAGGATATGGACTCTGCGCCGACGACGGACGACGAACCCAGCTCGGGCGAGGACCGGGGCCCGCAGAGGACGACCGCGTCCGACAATCTCAAGTTGCCCATGGGGGAGGGTTGGAAACCATTATGATACTATAGGTTGGCATTTAGTCAATCATACAATGTGGTAACAGCAGCTCTAGAACAGGTACTTGGGTACTTTTGTATTATGGGAATCGGTGACGCTGAAAAAAAGATACCTAGCAATTGGTGTATGCGTAATTCCACGAGATGATAGCGCAAAACTGGACAGTCATGTTGAATGCGAAAAACGGTGTGCGTGTGCGTGTATTTGTGGGTGTCCGATAATCTTGTCAACATCACCTTATCTGAATTGCTCGGCTAAGCGCACGATCGTGCAACAAGATCGAAAGTGTCTCATACTAGGTTTGCCTTCTTGAGATGCGCTCGTATGATGCCATCGCGTACTAAACCGATCAGAATCGACCACGGAAACAACACGGAGGCGTCTACACACCAGATAATAACGTTTGCGCTGTCGTTTGCGTATCCTGTCCAATAAAAAAGGTCGATGAACGTCAACAAGACGGCACAAAGGGGGCGTCCACTCAACGATAACCGACGTGGAATAAATATGGCATATGCGTGGCTCCGGAGAGGTGTGTTTGACGGTGTCCTTGAATTTCTGACGAAGGTCTACACACAAAGAAGCGAGCGCCGCACGCGTCGGGTGTCATCAGTCCCCCACCGGGCGCATCGCAAGACGCCGAGAGGTGAGCGCGAGGTGGGACACGTACATTTCACGACGGCCTGGGTGTCATTGGGTCGATCGCCGTACGAGGGTAGATAGCGCTTCACCATGACACCGCTCGCGATCTTCTTGGCGAGGATATCCACCTTGTTAAGGAAAATGATAAGGGTCGTCTTGCTCAGGAGCTTGGACGAACAAACGGCTTTCCATAGGATGAACGAGTCTTCGAGTCTGTTCACCCTTGGATCTTCTTGTAGCCGCTCGTCAAAGCACGATATAGGAGCCAGAAAGATGATGGCATTCACTTGATCAAAGTAGGGTAGCCAAGCATGACGCTACGGCATTGTGATCGATCAGGAACATTAGCGCAGAGCGGAAGGGCATGGCCAAGTACCTGGGTACGCGAACCACCGACGTCATAAATCTTCCACGTTTGTGAGTCGCCGTCTGGAAAGAGCATGCTCACGTGGACCATGACACGAGGCAATGACGTTCACGTACCCTCTGCAACGTCTAGTTCGTATTCCTGGATATCGAGCGTACGTAGGCGGGCACGGACGATGTCGTCGTCCGACGGTTCATACTCGCGCTCGGCGAGACGCGCCGCGTTGTCAAGAAAACTGGAAATCGTGTACGACTGAGAGACTGCGTGCTAGGAAAAGGAAACAGGACAGACAAACTGGCCGAGTCTTCTAGATGGACCCCATGTCTCTGCAACGTCTCGCGAACGACCTGATCCGCCCAAAGTGCCATGATGTCGTCTTTGCAGCTCGCGATGACCGCGGTGACCTCTTCAGTGCTTACGCCGTCATATTTGATGGTTTTGCGGGCGCTCTCCTTGTCGTCCGTGCGAGAAGCCTGGAGGAAACTCCTCCAGTTGCGAGATCGAACATAAAACTCGGAGGATGACCTGGGCGAGAGCCAGGGCGACGTAGGGGGAGAGTGATCCAGCGTGTCCTCGGCTTTCACGCCGAGCAGCCGCTTCAAGTCGGTCTCGACACCGCCAAGGGGGCGAAGCCGCAGCCGAAGGAGTTGAAGCTTTTCGGTGAACTGAATGGGATCCTCCTCGTCATGCACGATGGCATCCTGCAGCGCACCGAGGATCGTATTCACAGCACGGACGAGGTTGAGCTGCAGGACAGTTCTCCAAGACGCGCGTTCTTGGATCCACTTGTCCCTCGCGAATCGCATACGAAAATCTGGCGGGGGTCACGTTATAAGCGCTAAAAAAAGACGGGTTGTTACCGACTTTTGAGAGTGGTTGATTTCCCTGTCGACCCGACGACGCTGTCAGCCATGACACTGAAGTAGCCGACCGGGAGCGAGATTGAGGTGGACTCACCGCTTTCACTTTGGCCGAGTAATAGGATCTTGACCATCTGTTCCTGTTTCTTAAGCGCAACTCTATCCGCACGCAGTTCGTCGTCGATCATGTCACTGATTCTCTGGGCTTCGGCTTCGCGCTCTTCTCTCGCGGCCTTTTCGTCTGGGGACTCGTCGGGAGGGGGGGCAGTGACGACGGCGAGGGGGTCAGAGGAATCGTAGTGGAAGACCATTTGGGCAAGTGTGTCTGTGAGGGAAGGAATGGGTGCATCATGCGACCGAGCCCAGTTAGTAATGAGCCTGTCGGAATCCCCGACTGTTTGTTTGTTTCCGCCTCTCATTAGGAACCGACCGGTTTAGGTTAGGGTTGTATCTGGAACGTTGTCGTCACCCCGGATACGGCCTGTCCATCAGGGATGCTGTGCCTTGTGAATCCTGGACGACCGCGCCTGCACTGACTGGGCGCATGAGCTCCTTTGTCGACTGCGGGGCAGCAGTGGCCCGCGGACGTGGCATGGGAAGACGGCGCTCGACGTGGACCCGCAGACGATCCAATGGCAGATCCTGGCACACCAAAAGGACCAATCGTCCAATTTGGACCGAAATCTGGAATAAACAATAAACATTTTCGTCTGCGCACAGCTGACAAAGCACGACAGGTCCCCGAACACCCATGCCACCCGTCCACGCCATCGCGCGCCGCGGATGATTGGTCAACGAGCACCCTGATCCTATCCCTGACAGAGGCAAGGTCATGGTCCAGGGCGGTCCTCGAATGCTATTACACCCTGTCTCCATCACACCCTTGCACGGGTCAAGGGCACCGTGCAGGCCTGCCCACGTAAATTGCTCCCCACCGAACCCAAGCAACAGACTGCCAGGTCTGCCAGGCGCTGCACGTTCTTCCGAGAGTGTCGGAAAGTACAGGCGCCAATCCCATCGGTCTCTACTCACTTCATCGCAGGACAATGAGCCGCCGTTCCAGGTACCCTGGCCCGCACGACCCCGGCGTGTTATGGCATCTGCGATTGGTCACCATCCCAGTAATTATGTATCCGTTGGTGCACGTTCGGGGTTTGCGACCTACCCCTCAGGGTACCCACCTCAGGAACCTCTCAGTCTCGTCAGTTGAGATAATCGGGTCACGACGGCACTTGGAGTCGTTCGTGACCTTTCCGGAGCAACACGCTATATGGGGCATAGCAGCCGCATCGGGTGTGGACGCGTCGCCTTCATATCGAACAGCCCGGGCAACGTGCTCAGTAGCAATGCCCATCTGGAAACGACTCGCCACCGCGTTGACCACAGCGCGACGGCCACCCAACGTCCGTTCCAAGACACTCTCACCGTACGGACCTCGACACGCCACATCTTTCAATCGATCCATCGTGTCCTGGACCCTTTGCACCCACCACGGGTGAGGGTACCCACTGTCACAATGCGACCGTCGTGACGAGCTACGGAACCTACTGGACGCCAAGCACGACGAGCAACTCGGCATCCCGGCACGACACTACATCCTCGCATTGATCCCTTCCTCTGCTTAGCGTCGTCACGACCACCTGCGGCGGGTGCAGTGATCCAGACGGGACACCTTAAACGAGCCGGATCCTCGGTCGAGGAACTGTCGTGGCCCCCGTATCCGAATGCCCTGACGCTTGGAGCGACACTGGTCGCGTTCGGGTGCGGAACGTGACATACACCATGTCTGCTCATCGATCATCCTCCCTCACAGAGTATGGCCCGATCAAGGGAAGATGCTTGGCATGTATGCAACGGGTCCACGCTCAACCCTGCTTGCGGAGCAAATCTCACGAAATGCGCCGCGCTAGAGCCATACGACTGTCAGGTGGGTCGGTGTCACATATAAACGTTTCGGAGCACGGATTCCCATCGTCGGAACACCGCACAATGTGGCGACACTGACACACAGTGCCTCGCGTTGACGCTCAAGGGCACAAGAGGGTACGAGGCGTAGGAAGCGTGGCCTATAGAAACCCCTGTCGGAACTTGCGACGGAATCAGGGTCGATTCTAGGATTTAAAGGTTAGGGCTGTCGGAACGCACGGCGATTACTCGAACGTTGTGATACAGTCGACTCCCTCTTAACACATATTCCTTGGGATAGACACAAAAGTATGTCTTTTAAGCGAGTATGGGTTACCAGGGAGGCCATATAGTGATAGCCGAGAACTTGGGATACCCAAGAATTATGGGTTACAAGGGAGTATGGCTTATGTGAGGTATGTGCTAAGATGGGGTCGACCGTAGTATCCCTGGTTCAGATGGCCGAACGACCCACGGTCATCGTAGGAAACAGAATTAAAAAAAGCATGACAGCTCAGAGTAACGTGGAACATGGGTCCGTCGAAAAGTAGCCGGCAGAGCAAGATATAACACCTCCTGCGGACGTTCATAACAGGGAATCTAGTTTCGAAAGCACCTCCAACACCCCTGCAATCAACTCGAATCCAACGTCGTCCTCGCCACTCATCTCCCGCTTTACTTCCTGCACGAGACCGAGCACGCTCTCACGTCCACTGGGTAACGCACTCCCCATACCGATCCGCACCGCCTCCCGCCTCCGACCGCTCGCTGTACTAGGGCCGGTGTTGCTGCCAAACGGCCAACACGCAA
>JBBPLV010000825.1:0-13901 GCA_038089975.1 Boletellus ananiceps | reverse complement strand
GTTCACGGTGACCTCTCATGCGTATGCCGTCAAATTTTTGTTCTTGTTTTCCGGCTGAACAGGAAATAGAACAATGTACTTCTGGACGACAACTACACTGCGCGACTGATTGACTTTGGACTTGCATCTGCGGTGGGGGATATGCCGGAAGCCTTGGCTTACCTCAAGAAAATCACGACGGGACCAGGCGCCATACGATGGGCTGCTCCTGAGCATTTTTCGATCAGTGAAATCGAGCGCACGACTCAAAGTGACATCTATTCTCTCGGAAACTTGATTTTTTTTGTGAGTCCACCGCTTATAACTGGGATATTTGCTCTCATCTTTGGCAGGTGTTATCAGGGAAATTCCCGTGGTCTGAAGTGCTACAAGATAATGCGGTGATGCTCCAGTTGTCTCAGGGCAAGAAACCTGCTCGGCCTAAATCCCGTGCGATTCAAGACGTGCACTGGGCGCTCATTCAACGATGCTGGACCCCAATGCACGAGAGACCACCTGCGGCGGATGTAGCCTCATCACTCAGAGGCTTTCATCGATCCTACCCGACACCGCAGCCTCTCTGTGAACTCCTTGGCGGCATTCCGCCCAGCTCACCCCACTCTCCGTTGGGCGACGAGGATTTTACATCTAGTAGTTCAGGATACGAGGCGAGTTCCGAGGATTCTCGAGTCGTGGCATACTAAGCTTATGATTATCTGCAGGCTTGGTGTGAGTCCGCTGGCTGTCCGTCATTCAATGGGACCGCCCCTTCATCTTCGGTGGTTCCTGTGACCCTTGTGGGCGTCTCGTAGAGACCAACGGGGAACGTCCTCGAGGGAGGCCCGAAGATTGATGACCGGGTTCGAGCGCTGTCTCTGAGATTGTCGAGTATGGATTGACAATGCGGTCATGTATATATGTCAATGAGTGGCATACACGGCCGTGGTTTAGCTTTTGCAGCGACAACTAGCGGTCGGACCAGTATGATAGCTCCAGTAGTATCTATCATGTTGCTGGACATTCCAGTCTCCAGATACCGGCGTGGGAGAAAATATATACAAACATTTCACGTAATTCTCGGACGAGTGATCTCGCAATCCGTGTCACTCACCGAATGCCTTTGCGCATGGCGGGAGACAGGGCTCGGTGGCGACTGGTCTCGCCACCGTACCGCATGGGGACGTACAAGTGCCGTCGGGTGCCCGAAAGGGCCCTGATTTCCCAGCACGATGGCTTCGCTGGTAAGAAGCCCCCTTATTCCCACCAGCCTCTCGGAGGGTCGCACTCTTCGCGCCTTTGTACTCCCTCTGATTGAGTTACAGCTGGTAGTTTACCTACGCGGCTCTGAGGGCGTTGGTCAGGGTAGCGGTTGAGCCCCCTGACGAGAGCTTTCGCTGGCTCGAAACCGCACTCCCCACCCGCTCCTTTGCCTGTTCCTGCAGGTACCGTCCTGATGACAGGCCTCGCGCGGCCCTGATCCACGGAGAGGGGTGTGCGACGGACGTAGAAAACAGGTCGGACAGCCCAGGTCGGCGTCTCTCTCGCACACGGATCCCACCCTGGGTGGGCTTCGCCTACACACGCCTCTTGCCTATCATACACCATGGTATAAACATCCAGTCTCATCCTCACCTATCCCAGAGTTTTATCGTCTTTCCGGTTGATAGGATTTTGTCGATTGATTATAGGTCAGTAAGCCATGTAACCAAGGGTTAGTCTAGCGCAATTGGGAGTTTACTTGTTCACTTATCCTCACTTGATCTGACGCGCACTTCGTCTTCACTCACCAACACCGTCAACAAAGGTATGTCTTACTTTCAAATTTCTCGCTGCACTGACATCTGCGCATCCAGCCCACCTACACAAACGCGAGGGCATGCTTCAAGTCTTGCTCGCTCACCCCATCCTCTTTCCTTGTCCACCTCATGAACAAACGTTCATGCGAACACATGGGTCACCCAATGTTGTGGACATGCATGCTGAGCTGTTGACGCCATCCATCCATTGCCCAGCATGCACGACCTTGTCGCATCCGACACCTCACGTCGGACAATCATGTTGTGTATGCGGGAGCCATCCCTCTCGGGCATACATTCGCCATTCCGCAGACTTGCCACAGGTAGATCAGTCGTGGCCTCACAGCCAAGTTGTTCAATTGCGGTGCTCGCCAAGATCAGAACTGTGCATGCGTTGACAGGAAATGACTGTGGCACCGCGGCATCCTGTAATGGACCTGGTGTGATCCGCGACGCCAACGGCTGACGCCCATATTCCAGCAAATTCCCTAGCTCCCCGCCCTTGGCGTGTACCTTCAAAAATCTAGCTTTGACCGGTCGAACAGCCTGGCATTGATGTGATGTGTCCGAGGGCGTCACGCCACTGCAACGTGGCCATTGGTGACTGTGCCCCGCACGGTACCCTAATGACTCTAGTACCTTCACAGAAGCCTCCCGTTTGATCGGTTCCGGCCATTCTACAACAAAGCACTGGTCGTAAGTGTTACTCTTCTCCCACCTTCCCATTGGGCGATAAGTACTCAATTGGCGCTTATCGCCCGAAGTGCATTCTCTATTAGAACCCCGCTCATCTGAAAACCAGGATCTCGATCCGAGCATCGCAACCTGTTGCCCCTTTTACTCACGTCTGCCACTTCTTCCACCAGGAGACTCTGATCCTCGGCCTTTGTGAAATCGCCTCAGACATTTCTGGAGTACGATGAGCAAGAGACGATAGGAACAAGTCAGGTCAATTGGGTGTTAGCGATTGCACAACAGCGACCGACGGCAGAAAGATGAATGAAACTCTCAAATCGTCGCCAGGCCCGGGTTTAGTGCGTGCGTGCGTTCCCATCGTTTCTCTTTCGCGCCTGGGACTTGATGCCAACGGGCGGAACGCGGCTCAAGCTGTGCACCCGCCAGTTGGTAGTGATTAGTGATGTCGATGCGGAATGCCAGACGAGCGGGCAAGCACCTGACCTACTTTATACTTCGATGATATGATGGCGATCGACTCGATTTGGGACTCGTGTTGTCGCTACCTTCGACTTAATTGACTTTGCGCCCATCGTGGTGTCACCCGGGGTGTCCGGTGTCCGCCACGTGTGGACGGCAAGGTTCAATTTCAAATCGAAACGTGACCTTCGCCGCTCCAGTAGAACCCCCTACGCTCAATGCAGAGCTCGAAGAAAGCGCAGAAACATCTCACGCTGGGTAGAACTTAACTATACTACTTAAGGTTCGAGATGGCCGCACCGCCATATTAGTAACCCCTCACGTTGCATGTTGACTTGACAAGGTCGTCTAGGAAGTTTTCGCTCGAGTCGCAGTTTCTGTTGACCTACCTACTCAACTCGCTTCAGCCGACCAACACCAATGGCGTCCGGAATGGCTCACCAATCAGGTGTCCCATTTCGTGACATTCCCAATCTCTCCGACAAGATCATGCAGTCTAGCGGCCAGGATTGCGAAGTTGGAAGCTCTGCTGACGTGTACATGTGTCGTTACAACGACAGCGATGGAATGAAGGTGGTATGTCTGTCATTTTTCTACTCAAGCCGTGCTGGGTCCTTATCACAGCTTAGGTAGCTGTGAAGGCGTTCCGCTTCAAGTTTTCAATAGCAAGAGCGGGTGGGAGTAAGGGCAGAATTGCTCAGGTAGGTCATCCACTTTCTCGCCCGAACGACCTTGATATGTTCTCATCAGATGGTTCGACGAGAAATGAGAATATGGAAGCGCATCAGCCACCCCAACATCGTGCCATTTCTGGGCATTACCTACGGATTCGGGAGAGAGGGGAATGCGTCCTTGGTATCGCTATGGATGCCCAACGGGACCCTCCGTGTTCTTGTGGAGGACTACAATGCTCTCATCACGGTTGCCCACCGCCTTCAGTTGGTACGTTATGGCATCGTACATATATGGAGAAAAAATCGATCTGTGTGTTCTCCGACAGTTACTCGATATTTCCAGCGGATTGTCTTACCGTAAGGAACCAACACAATCGTTTACAGAGATTATGTTCAGTACCACACAGTACACTCTTTGCCTATCACTCATGGTGATCTTTCATGCGTATGTCATTAAACTTTTATTGTTTCGTTTTCCAGATAAACAGGGGATAGAATAATGTGCTCCTTGATGGCAGTTACACTGCCCGACTGGTCGATTTTGGGGTCGCTTCTGTGGTCGAGGGCATCCCAGAGGCTCAGGCTTATCTCCAGACGACCACAAGGGGATCCGGTGTTGTACGTTGGGCTGCCCCGGAGCATTTCTTGGTAGAAGATATCGGGCACACGGCTGAAGGCGACATTTATGCTCTGGGAAATTTAATCTTTTTCGTGCGTCCATCATTCATCGTCTGAATGTCGATGCCCATCTTCCACAGGTACTCTCCGGAAAGTTCCCTTGGTCGGAAGTACAGCAGGACAATGTGGTGATGCTACTGCTCTCTCAGGGTCGCAAGCCTGCTCGACCGAAATTTCACCCGATTCAAGACGCGCACTGGCTGCTCATCCAGCAGTGTTGGGCAACGATCGACGATAGACCCTTCGTAGAGGACGTAGTTTCATCAATTACATACTTTCTTCGATCTTGCCCAACGCTACAGCCTCTTCACAGCTTTCTGAACGATATTCAGAGTTCCAGAGAGCAACGGATACGAGCGAGTGCGTCTATTCCAGGTAATGCCTCCTGGTCCTGGAATGCGACACCAGAGTCGCTGCAGAGTATCACAAGTGGCGTCCCTGGCCTTGTAAACTATCACGTATGGTTTGATTTCGAATTATTACCATATGGGGCTCACCCTCTCTCACCCAGACACCTCGGCACACTCAGGGATCCCACCTAGTGCCTGCCATACCAACCTTTCCCCCGCAGTTTTCCCTCGGGAAGGCGGTCCGCCAGGCGTCCCATCATACTTCGTCTCCGACTGTTTTCTCGCTCAGAAACCCCAACCCGTTTCTTAAGACCGCACCTTGGAGACAAATAATTACATAACGACGCGCCATCACTCCAAGTCGGGGAGAGATTCTGGTTAGTGTAAGGAACGCACAGCCGCGTCATCAAAGCGTGTCGGGCCAACGACGGTTCAAACGTTCACCTTTGTAAGAAACGCACGGCGTTCGCGTACAGCCGCGTGGTCAAAGCGCATAGGCCACGGAGCCCATCGTCACCTACGACCATCCGTCCGCCCCCTTTCTCCCCTTTTCATCTCCCTTTCATGTACACTGAACGCTTTGATACCTTGTACTCATTCATCGTTTCATTCATTCTTCCTTTTGTCACTATAGACGCTTTATGCTTGTCCACCCCTTTCCCATTTAGTTGTACCACGAATCCCTTTGTCACGTCGCATGCAGTATTTAGGTGCTCGGTGCGCCAATGTACACAGGATTGGATCACCAATAAGCAAGAATCACATCCTCGCTTTTACTCCAATGATTTCGCTCCCGCTCTCGTCTACGTCGCCCGAACCAGTCTCTTGAAATTGACGACGAGCGACTCGTGTCCGCTCGTGTCATTGCCTCTTGTTAGACATTATACATGCGGTGCGTGCGTGCGGGTGTGTTATGTAGGTATAGGGTAGCACATAAGCTATCGGCTCGTTGTGAGCGGTAAGGCCTGCAGGGGGGCAGGGACGTCTACATCCACGTTGTGTTACATGCTATGCAAATTTCAACAGGGAGAGGTATGAGAGGATGATGGAGAAAGTGGGTGGGCCATGAGAGCACGGCAGATAGGCCCCGCGGGGCTTGAGGAGGGAGAGGGCGGCCGGCCGTGCACCTCCGTGCACCAAAGGGTGCAGGCTTCAAGGGGAGGAGTGAGGTTGGGTGGGTATATAAGCGCGCTCGGGCGCGCTGTTGAATACCCGCACCTGTGTACAGTGATCAGTCCGAGTCGGGGAGGGGGAGGGGAAGGGGGAGGTTACCAAAAGTGGGTTTGAGCCGCGCTGTCGCATTCAGGAACCGGAGCAGTGGCTTGGTACAAACGGGGTCCGCCAACAGGGCGTTGATCTTGCTGACTTTATACCCGACGGCCCGGCACAACCAAGTACATAGACACCAGAATATGCGTATGCGATGCTGTTAAATTCGAATAACAGGAACTCACAGCCGTCTGTACTGAACAAGGTTCCTGGGTAAGCCCCTCTATCGCATCGGAAATGCGGTGGGAGGTGGCCTGATCGCGCTTATGGCACTGCCATCGTTGGTTTATGTATCTGCATGGTCAGAATTGCAATCCGCTCTTTTCGACTGAACAAAAAGTTGGGCTTCAATTGTTGATACCGTCGGGGATGGTGGAGCCTGAGTGCGGTCGTGTGGACGGACGCGCACCACTGGTAAGGTGTCCCACGAGCGAACTGCAGCACGGGGTGAGCAAGATGCTATTTTCGTTCCCTCCTTATCGGTGCGCTGTAGCTGCGCGGGTGTGGCACAAGCACAGGTTGACGTTCAACGTTCAATGGCGACTCAAGAGGCGGGTCAAGTGAGAGTACAGACTGCGCGAACGGAGAGGGAGGGAGCGCAAGCGGGCAAACAGGTAAAGAGCACTGACAATGTAGACAGGTGTGGTCTATGTGGGTGTCGGAGTGCCAAGTGCGACACCATACTCGTGCGCAAGCAGGCGGGTAGGATTAGCTAGTACTGGCACGCATCAGGCCGCCCTAGGTCTTCAGCCGTCCAGACGCCGCCACTCGCCAGCGAGCTGGGTCTCTCGTGCGTGTCCACTGTCAACACATAGAAATCTGCACGTGCGGGTACTATACCCGCCAGGGATGAGGGGTAGGGGTGTCAGCGGGTATGGATACACTTGAAGGGTGGTGCATGAGGGGATGAGGTATAGAGAGCAAGTCACGGTGCACGATGACGGGTGCCACACTGCGGGCAGATCACCGTGAGCTGTGGCAAATGTTGGGGTCACGTGAATGAATGCGGTAATACCCAGTCCCCTTTTCGCCCCTCTCAATCTTGACTATTCCAGCTCTCAAAACTCTAGTAATGGACGGGGTCAGTGTATCAGTTCGAACTGGAATTTTTTACACGAAGTTCATTTGGATGTCTACTGCCTGGCTCGGACTTGGAGCAAGGATTCCCAGAAGCTGGCATTCCGCAACTCCAGCACTCTTCTGCGCCCCTTTAAACGCGGCATTCTGGACAAGATGCTCAGTAGTTTGGTAAGTCTGGTTTCCCTTTCCAAACTTTGCATCCCATCCCACAGCGAACGGGGTCACACTGAGGCGCACAGCTCCTGCAAAATGTGCACTGAGAACGAGCCTCGTGACGAGTATATTGTTGCGATCCCCAGGATTATGTATGAATTCATAACTTTGCCGTCTGCGGTGCGTTGGTCATATCGATATTGCTGTGCTACGAATCATCAATATTTCACTCTGAATCCGAATCGGTTTACACGGACTTCTCGCCACAGTATTACAGTCAGCGTCATTTTTGGTTATGTTATAACGCTGCCCATTCGCAGTCTGAACGTGATCGAACGAGGACCGATCCCTACAGCGTTTCGTTTACTGAGTCTTCCGTTGGGTCGTCAACTCGGGCATAAACGCGAACGTTCGGGCAGGCCTGGCCCCATCTGACGCCATTTCCCACATTGTTCTATCTTGTCCCTCTCCGAGTCCCTCACCACCGCATGCAGTCCTTGACCAACCAACCAAGCAGGCGTCTCGTTCTGGCTTGGGATCGGAACACGTACTTGTCCCACTCTTTGCCTTTCCAGCCATGTACAAACTCAGGCTATCACTTCTCCTGTAAGCATGATATGAGCTTGGAATTTGCCCTTTATATGTGGCGAAACCTGCGTCTGAGGCTTCCGACTCCGATCAGATTTGCAAGTATCCCAGACTACACACACAATAAGTACCCCCTCATGCACCCAGTCCCACTGGATAATTTCAAGTTGAATGTCCATCAATTGGTCGGACCTCCCAATTGATGATGTCATTATGTAGGACCTGTCAACTCTGCCACGTGTTTTACACGAGTCAACATGCGGAAGTGCCAGCGAGGATGTATTGGCGTAGTGAGTCATGATCACCGTCTCTTGGCTACTAGGAATCTCTCAAGGTCTGGAGTCGCGTATGTCAGTATGCCTCCTCGAATCCTGGCTACTACTTTCAACTCGATTCGGTAGATTATCATCAGGTCTGCACTATTCAAGTTCAACGCTAGATATTGACGGTGTGGATCCCATTCTGAGGATTATACAACGGTCTCCCGTGTTCAATCGGAAGTGGCACTGGTCAACTTCTCACCTAATGCCCCTCACTGGTCAGTGACTCGATAGCACTAATTGTTACAGCCACAGTCACGGAGAGGTGATCTTGCGAAGCTCCAGGCAATCAGGTGGTACAGGTGTCATTAATTCATTGCCGTGCGAGCTTGATGATGCAAAATGGCCTGAGAGTCCAGTGCGTTTGTGTTTGAGATTTGAATATCTGGGCTGTGTACAGTGTAGCTCACATGGTTCTATAGCGCAACTTATGCACGCCACTTACCTGGGGCTTGTCAGATGCCAAACTTTGGACTTGATGACAACATGCTCATGAGGGAGCTTGGAAAGACTGACATCTCCAGCCTAGGTCGAAGGAGTGGCCATATAGTCCCGAACACCTGTTGCTCTTACCAGGGCCGTCGGAAGCATGCCCTATGTTAAGGGGAACATCCTTCGCCGCCGCACCAGCGTTCTCAGGTTATCAATCTAGCACCCCTTGGACACCATCACGTGGGATTGACCCGTGGTTGAACTACTCGTGGGGCAAAAATCAGTCTCTCGGCCCACTCCCGACGTTGTATTCGACATTGTCCAGGCGCAGTTAGTCAGGAACGAAAGCTGTGGAATTAATTCAGATGCCGCTGCCAGGGTGGATGGCGCCTGTTACATAAAAATCTGCGGAGACGCCTCGCTTCACAACCGTCCACGACCGTTGACCGAACCCCTCTTGTTTATCTCCAAGTTTCTTCACGAGACTCGTTCTAGCCTTTTCTCTACACAGCGGTTGGGAACCAACCGCCAGATAGCGAACAATGTCCGGACGTGCGCACACCCCATCCCACTACGTGGGGAGTCCAGTGACACCCATATCAGCCCCGGACCTTTCTGGCAAAATCATCCGATTAAACGACAGGGACTCTGAACCAGGAGGCTTCGCTGACGTTCACAAATGTCACTATGATAGTGGTGATGGGATAAAGGAGGTTTGCGTGCCATTTTATCCCCTAAATCGCATCGCGTCCTCACCCTAGCTTAGGTGGCTGTAAAAGTGTTTCGGTTCAGGTTGCCAATGCCTGGGCAAAGTAGGGGAAAGAGCAAAGTCGCTCAGGTAGTTTGCCCGCTTTTTGAACTCGGACGAAGCCAATCTGTCTTTAGACGATTCGTCGAGAAGTAGGAATATTGAAGCGCGTCAGCCACCCCAACATTGTGCCATTCCTGGGCATTGTCCACGGGTTCAAAAGAGAGGGGGACATGTCCTTGGTATCACTATGGATGCCCAACGGAACCCTTCATACTCTTTTGAATAAATATAACAATCACCTTTCAGATGCCCATCGCCTTCAATTGGTATGTGTGGTTGTGGCCGGCATGGAAGACATTCTGACGCGTGTGCTCTTCGGTAGTTGCTTGATATCTCCAATGGATTGTCTTATCGTAAGCGTTCGACACGGAAAATTAGCTAAAATTGTACTAAATACCGTGGACAGTACACTCTTTCTCTAACCCCAGGCCTATTGTTCACGGTGACCTCTCATGCGTATGCCGTCAAATTTTTGTTCTTGTTTTCCAGCTGAACAGGAAATAGAACAATGTACTCCTGGACGACAACTACACTGCGCGACTGATTGACTTTGGACTCGCATCTGCGGTGGGGGATATGCCGGAAGCCTTGGCTTACCTCAGGAAAATTACGACAGGACCCGGTGCCACACGGTGGGCTGCTCCTGAGCATTTTTCGATCAGTGAAATCGAGCGCACGACTCAAAGCGACATCTATTCTCTCGGGAATTTGATTTTTTTCGTGAGTTCACTGCTTGTAGTCGGAATCTATGCTCTCATCCTTGGCAGGTATTATCGGGGAAATCCCCGTGGTCGGAAGTGCCGGTGCGACAAGATGGTGCGGTGATGCTGCTACTGTCTCAGGGTCAGAAGCCTGCTCGACCTGAATCCCGCCCGATTCAAGACGTGCACTGGGCGCTCATCGGTCAGTGTTGGGCGCCAATCAACGACAGGCCTCCTGCGGCGAACGTAGTCTCGTCACTCGAAGACTTTCTTCGGCCTTGCCCGATGCCACAGCCTCTTCGAGACTTCCTTGCTGGCATTCAACCTGCCTCGAGCGAACCGACCTCACCAAGCTCATCTATTGAGCAGAACGGTATGTTGGCCGATTTTGGTTCCGGGGTAAGTAAAGCGTCCAGGGTCCCGGCGCTAGGATTAATGATCCTGTTTAGATACGGAGCGAGCCCTGCGGTGTTTTTCCGTCCGATACCCTCTCGATGGTTATCTCTCGTGAGAATATCTCCAACCACGAGCTAGAGTCAACGGAGGACAGGCGCAAGGAGGTACTGTCTACTAGTAACATGATCGACGATGCAGACGGTCACAGACATATCTCTACCCCACGAGATAACCCCCTGACTCCACTCGCCACCGTCACCAAGGATCCTTCACTCGCGGATGAAGTTGGGACTATCATATCCACAGCCGTCTCTGAGAACCTTGGACAGCAGAGGGGCAGTTCTAACCCTGATTTGGGCTCTCCCGCCATCACCTCAACTCCCATCCATCTTTCCAGCAGCGAATCCCACCCGCATGTATCTGATAGCGACGATTGTCTCCCTGTTGACGCTTCATCTTTGCGATCTCAGCTCGCCCCAGGCAAGATGTCTCCGGAAAAAGTGTCTGCCTCGCTGAGTGGTGAGGATGGCAAGTCAGGCAGCTCTGATTACGAGGCGAGTTCATAATTCTACAAGGGTTTCGAGTCTAGGGATTGAGTAACGGTCGTCCGTAGATGCGGCGCGAACCTGGTGGTGCTCAGCCACCCGATACTTCCCCGTCGCCTTCGGTAGTTTTGATTGCTCACCCTCATAACATTGTCCCCAACCGTGAGCCGAGACTAATAGGAGACAAGTGTGAGAAGGTACGCTTTGACGTGATCGAGATCATCGAGGATACAAGCGCTCACGCCCAAACCCATCTAACAAAGGATAATCCCCACCTCTCATCCACTCGTCCTACGGAAGAGCCACCGCCATCCGTGAACGAAGCTGCGACTGCCGCATCCGCACCTGCTTCTGGGAATCCGGTAGAATATGGTCATCATCCAGATTGTGTTCAGACTTGTCTCACTACTGCCATAACCTCCGTTCCTCTATCCAACAGTGAAACTCGTCCGAGTGTGCCTGTGAAAGGACACTCGTTATCTGCCGATTCCACACCCTCGTCATCGCTGCTGCCTCTCCCTGAAGACGATACCTCAGGCTCGACACGACGGTTCCATCCGGAGCGAGTGGAGCGACACAAGAAGAGAAGAATGGGGCTAGCGCCGTCTTCCCGTGCTCCGGGCTCATTGGTTCGACCCTCTGGCTCACTGTCTCAACCTCTTAAGAACCACGATCGACATGAGAACGGTGATAGCTCGGTGGTGTTGGTGTCATCTGCTTCGAAGAACCGCCGATCACCTCATGTCCCCCACGCCCCTCTGCAACCTTCTGGCTGTTCGCGGTCGTCCCCGCTTCCACCTCCCTCCGCTACACCGATCAAGAGTACTCCAGCCCAGCCCCCAACGACACGTCCCGTACTCTTGAGCGGTTCAAATGACAGGGAAGCGAGCGGAAGATCCCAGCTACGCCTTCGCATTCCTGAGAATCGCGATCGACGTGAGGGTGGTTATACTAAGGACATTTCCGGCGCGTCTCCGCTCACTGCCGAGAAGCACCATTTTTCGTTGTCCAAGCATCTTGGTTTGTCTTCCAAGAGGAGTCCCTCACTCCCATGCAATCCACCACCGCCTCCGTGTTCCTCACTCGCGGGTAGTTCAAGGTGCAGAGATTCAAGCGCACATTCTACGGAGGATTGGGTGGTGATCGACCCCAAGGGTGCTGAGACGTCAGCGGGCCGCACTATGAAGACTCCGCAGGCCGTCAGCGTACAGCAACACCCCAGTCTCGGTCGTGTGGGCTCAAAACCTCCTCTGAGCGCACCTGTACCTCTATTTCATTAATGTTTACGACCAGTTCTGATCTTTTTCCCTTGAAGATTACGACAGACAAGAAGAAATTTACACTAAGTCCTCCCCGTACTGTAAGAGAGGCCGGTTACACGTCCGATCCTTCGTGCACCCCCAGGATGCACCGTGTTTTGTCATCGGGCACGAGGTATGAACCTCATACTTCATTCTGATCGCGCCGATGCTAGATTATGACTATAGGCGTGCTCACGAACGTGGTACTTTGCCCAACAAATCGAAAACCACGGCATCGTCTTCAAGTCATTGTCGTTTGAACAAACCTCTTCCTCCCGTGCCTTCCGACCCCGATAACAGGCTACGTTCTTTAAACGACACTCATACTCTAATTGCGAACCCCCTTCGTCAGAACAATCTACCTAATTCTTCTGGACTCTCTTCGGGCGCATCCGTAGCTCGTACGGCACGCCAAGACATGACAGATTCTCGTGTGCGGGTGACAAGGTTGGATTTTCCGACCACATTCACACCCTAGCACTTCCCGCTTCCTGTGCGTCTCCGAGAACAGTGCACCGGCCGCGCGGTGACAGTTTTTTTCGTTAATGTGGTTTAACCTTGTCTTTGGTTAGTTGATGAGTACGTTCCTTTGAGATGTATGGACCTGTTTGTGTTCTACCTTTCCCTTCTTTTTTTTCCTTCCTGTGCCTTTTGCAAGTAGTTTCTCACGATTCCTCGCCACGAATTGACACGTTCAGATACGACCACAGTTTTGTGAAGCCTCATTCGATTTTATTCTTCGTGTTTTCTGTTTTTGTTTTGTTCCCTTTTTCTCCGCGAGGGGTTGTTGGCCCTCGAAGCCCACTCCCGCATCTCCGAACGTGCAGGTACTGGTAAGATATTTAAAGCTGCACGGAGCCACGAAAGGTGATAGAGGAAGTGTAGTATTGCTCTAACTAGATAGATCTTGTCGTAACTAGGACCTACGAGGTTCTCACCAGTGTAATTTCTAGACCGGTACATCTCCATCTCCCGGGCGGTGAAAGGAAGGATAAGAATGATGAAGAAACGGGGTTCAAGAAAGATGTTGCCCGTAATGATGATGTTGAGGGTGAGGGTAAGCGGTGCAGGCCGGGGGGGGGGGGGGGGGGGAGGCACAGCGTCAAGTCCTAGATGAGGTCACGAAACGTGCGAGGACGCCGAACGGCGGAAAGACCTACTGGTCCTGGGCCTGAGCTTCGTGGCTGTGTTCGCCATTGCCAGGTGGCCCTGAGTTCATGGTCCCCGATCCCTATACGTCGTCCCAGATACCTCGCGCTTAGCACGCGGAGACTTGTATTAACGTATGTGGCTCCGTCTTGCGGTTCTGATGGTTCCGGTGATGACTTGGTGGTAGTTCCTATAAGCTGTTGCCGACTAGTCGGGACCGGGGTTGACTGAGCCTGAGGTGTTGGAGACGTTGAGAGGGTCGGACGAGCGGGCGGAGGTCGAAGACGAAGTCGTGGCGGAGACAAACAGTGACGACGGTGAGACGCGTCCATCGGATAAGCTCCAGACAGGTGTTGAATGCAGAGGCAGACCCCGCAGACGTTGAGGTCGAGCCGGATGGCAAAACCGTGGGTAAGGGCAAGCAAGAAGTTGACGGCAAGGTACAGGAACCACCCTCAGATGACGAGATTGGGGAGCAGAGCGGTCAGGATGGCCGCGTGGAGTCAATCGGAGTGGAAAGAGCG